>CAJQUW010003076.1:0-17828 GCA_907163375.1 Prostheceraeus crozeri
CCACGGCCAACTAGAGGATACGGCCGGGACACGTGCATAATGGCCTCCAAAAAAGGAGGCCGAACTGTTATTCATACTGCATCCTGTTTTTAGATGACAAATTAATGTATAGATTGTTAATATCGTAATGGAGAACGACTGAATGAGATTTACACTATATTTTTTTTATAGAAAGTTACAAAGCCGGATCGAATGTCAGTACAAATTATTTCCTCCTTTTCGAAGAATACTTAATCAATTGGGTATTTGGCCTTTTGATAGAGTCCTTCATTTTCTTTTGGTAATTGTTGAATATGATATTTACACATGTAGAGATCAGGATTTTTTTCGATCGAACGTGATGATCTTCACACGAAAATTCGATTAGTGTACACTTTTTGCAAACAATGCTTGCAACATACTCGGAAAAATTGGAGTGTTTTTCTTTTTCTTTCAGAAAATAAGAAAAATTTCCCATCAAAATAGAAAACACTTCACAAACAGAGTCATGAAGTAATTCATTTGGCACAGTCAAACCTCTGTTCAAAGCATCAATATATCGACGATCATTTGACTGAATCAAGTTCTCGTTCAAAAATACACCACAAGATGAACAATTGAGATTGCCAATCTTTTTCGCAGTATAGCCAGAAATATACACCACTACTTCATTTTCAGTATCAGACAACGAATAATCGTCAGATAAATTGTTTATATCATCATCAGTGACAGTCAAAGAATCTGTATCATCAGATGCATTGATGATAGGATATTCATCATAATCTTAATGTCTGAGGCTTTGACAAATCTTAATGATCTTCTCAGACTTGCCAAGTTCATATAAAGATACGAGGAAACGACCGCCAGATATTTGTCTGTATCTGCCGAATCTTTTCTCCAATGCATCTGTTTGAAAACGTGAAGTTAAAATGAAATCATAATCTTTATTAAGAAGATCGTTGCACAAAGTTGCTATAGCTCTTGTAGACTGCACTAATGCTTTCCAAGTCTACTCAGAAAAAAACTGTAGATTTTTCGTTTTCCAAGACTCAACCCACAGGGCGAATTTCAACAAAAAATCTGTTTTACCGTCATTAGGTCGAATGCCATTCGCCAACTGCAAATTATGATTTGGTGACTTGGAATTAAGAATATCCCACCAAACGGATACAATTTTGATAAAATTTGAAGTCGAATGAGCAGTTGCGTCATCAGGAAAAAGCTGCTCAATGGCACTCGAAATTTCGCCTGTCAAAAATTGCTAATGCTAAAGGAACATTCTGCTTTTTATTTTGCGATGTAAAGCCGCAAATGTGATCAAGGAGCTTTCTTAGCAATGTTTTGTGCTCAATGTCGAACACTTTATTGAGAAAGTTCCAATCGATGAATGATTTGTCAGCTAAATGCATATCAAAGACATCGACGGAGGCTTGAAATGACGTAACACGGAATCTACGGATTTTCAACAAATTATTTCTGATGTTTTTTATCAGATGAACGACATCAAAAATCAGATATATTATATATTGTCGAATAAAATAGAAAAATTCCCATTTGATGCATTTGGATGGGGATACCGACATTTGAGACGCGTATAGAGATTCACATTAACAGAATGATATCTGTAGACAATGCACGGATTTTTACACTAATATTTCCGCATTTTCGAATAATATCCTCGACGGGGGTCTCCATTGCAACACGGCCGATAACTTTGTGATTGGTAGTGCCCGAATGACAACAGGGATTGATTTCTTGAGGAAAAGAGCATGAAGCAAACAACACTACACTACCATACAGTTCTTCTTCTGGTGATGCTCGGGGGGGGGGGGGGGGGCGATCATTGACGCTCCATCAAAACGCAAATTCTGGTTGAAGATACATTTCATCAATTAGAAGGGTAGCATCCTTACCAATTTCACCGCTTTCCAATAGAGATGACACGAAATTCAGAGCAGAGAGTTGAGATCTCCGGAGGTTACTCTGCGCAAAGTGCGCAATGATGGAAGAGGAAAATGTTCAATCAAAAGTTGTACGCCGCCAAAGATGTATAGCGTATATATATTGCGAATCGCATGATTATGGCCGGGTATGCCACTTTTCCCTTTATATAAACAAATTTCTCCAAAGCTGACAAGAGAGGGAAATCACGATTATCATCAGAAAAATTCTTAACGTAGTTGCACAATTCCATCAACTGACTTCGTCTGCTCAATGGCACCCAGGCTGAAATCGTAACCAGGCGGGTAAAGACAACTGACGGCCATGAAAAGATAATCTAACATGGAAGGATGAATCAATCACAATGGCTCCGAGAACCTCGGGCATCCCTGAAGATAATTGATAAATGCGAACATAATCGCTAAATTTCTCCAAAATCCAGTCAGCCGGTTTATCATTCACGTCGAAGTCAGTCAAAGAATGTATTTTATCACGTTGTTGAAAAACCTCCATCTCATCCATTTGTATATTCCTGTCAGTAGGACATTTCCGTCGAATAGTGATAGGAGCTCTTACCGAGGGAAGAAAAGAAAAAATAGTAGGAATGGGATCGTCTTCCCATTTCAATCTTTTTCGTCCTGATGGTGTCGTCCGTATATATTTTCTATCAAAATGTTTTTCACTAACGAATGTATTTTTTGTCACAATCAAATCTTTTCGACGAATTGCAATAATCCATTGTTGCTGCAAAGTTTTTTTATTATCCTTTGGAAACGAAAACTCTGCCGCATAAGGACTTTCTGAGGCGTATCCACTTTTGCATAACGGCACGCAGCACTTTTTTACCATGTCGAACTCTTGATATCTGATATGGACACTTGAACTCTGATAGCAGACAGGAGAGAGCAGTCAAGTCTCGCGTTGATCAGTCAAATAAGTGAAGCTGACTGCCGCCTGCGCGCTGTGCATGTGCGAGAATAATAAACTTGGCGTTCCCTTAACTGATCGATACAGATGGTAGAACATACCCAGCGTCTGCAGCACAAAGACATTATGACCTTGATGTTGTGCGACTTGACTCGGCTAATGAAGTTTTCTCACCCTACAGTCAGTAGCTTTATGTTGCAATCACAAATTTAATCCTAATGACTGATTACATTTAGCGAGATGATCGGCCTCCTTTTTTGGAAGCCATTATGCACGTGTCCCGGCCGTATCCTCTAGTTGGCCGTGATTGATCACATTTGTTGCGAAAGACTATCAACCATTCTCTCTTGTGGAAAGTGATAATTTCAGGAAAGTATTGACCGCGCTTGATCCCTCTTATAATATTCCGTCGGCTAGAACTCTCAAGGAAAAAATGGAAGCGAGATACGAACAAATTCTACGTGATGTGAAGACATTCGTCAATGATTCTGAGAACATTTTATGTGCTGTTAGTACGGATATATGGACATCTCTTACGCAAAACGATTCCTACATTAGTCTCACCGGTCATTTGATGACACCTGAATGGGAAATGATAACCAAGAATTTGGAAGTGAAAATTTGCCCGGGGGCTCATTCTGCTGCAAACTTGGTGCAACACTTGAAAGAAATGACGGACGAGTGGGGTATCGATGTATCGAAGACGGCTGTGGTGAGAGATAGCGGTGCAAATATAAAAAAAGCGACGTCGGATATGAATTGGAAGATAGACATCAGCTGCTTTGATCATATTCTTCAGTGTGCTATACTTGCATCTTTTAATATGAAACTGTCCGAGAGATTCTGACAATCGCCAGGCGTCTTGTAACGCATTTTCATCATTCGCCACTTCAAACTGCAGCCTGAAAGATGAAACTTCAAAATACAAGGAAATGTCATACCGGAAACTGAAACAAGAATGTCCAACAAGATGGGGCAGTACGTATGAAATGCTTGAAAGGCTTATTCAAATGAAGAAACCTGTAACCACCGTCATCGTGGATAGCAAAAAGAAGTAAGTACGGGATCTTAACCCCAGCGCTGAGTTTTGGGTTAATGCAGAAGCTTTGTGCAAACCCCTGAAAACACTGAACCAAATATCAACGGAGATGTGCGGTGAGTCATATTGCACCATATCGTCGTTGTATGCAGTGGCAATGAACTTGCTTTCCTTCGTGATGAAACCCAAAGTTGAAGATCTTCCATTCATTCGTCATATGAATGAACTTTTTTGTGAATACCTCGAGAAACGACTAGAAGATAATAACGTTCATTTCGCCATGGAAATTTCATCCGTTCTTGATCCGAGAATGAAGAACTTACCCTTCATATCCGACCAAGCGCGTAATCAGGCATACAAGACATGCCAAATGGAGCTCGAAACTTCAATGATTCTTCTGGACTTACACGTTCCTTTACAAAGGATACCGTCCAAGAATTACCGGGAAGGAAGGAATCTTCAGATGGACATAATACCCGATAACAAGTTGAAATTGTTGAATACTTTGTTTGGTACAAGTTCATGGACTTGTTACGGTGAACCCAGTCCCAAGTTAGCGAAAAAACAAACAACCAGCAAAAAAGCATTTGAGCAATATTTGCAAGAAGATAGTGTTCCCCTGCTGGAAAATCCTCTCACTTGGTGGAAAAGCAAAGAAGGCAAACATCCTGAAGTCGCAAAACTTGCAAAGTTTTATCTCGGAATACGACAACCAGTGCACCATCAGAAAGAGGCTTTCTCAACGGCCGGTTTGATCGTGACTCAACAAAGGAATCCCTAAATCCTCAAACGGTTAGACTCCTACATTTTCTTAATAAAAATCTGTAGTGAATTGAACTTTGTTTAGCCTGTATGCATTTATAATACATAATAAAATTCGAGTAAGTTAACAATATCTACGTTATCTCTATCATTCTTGTCTTTTGATTTTGAAACTAAATTATAAACACTAATTTTCAATAATGATAAATAAACTCAAAATTCTAATTTACTTGTTAAACAATCCAACTTAATACCTAATTATATCTAACTAATACAACATAACTTAATACTTTTAATAAAGAATCATTTAATCAGAAATGTACATGTCGAACAAATGTACTAGATTCATCTAAATGAATGTAGGCCAAATATTCGAATATATTCGAATATTCGCTTGTTAAATTTTTCGAATATTCGAAAAGTGATATTTTTCGAATGGCAGAGCTCTAGAAAAAGTAAAAAGAAGGTTTAAATGCGAACAAGCACTATTTATCCTCCGTTCAAAGTATTTGCGTTAAGAGTATAGCAATGAAAAGTTGTTACTTTGTAGTTTTCAGTCAATTTGCACGACCACTGCGTGAATACTTCAACCTCGGTACATTCATGAGTATTGCTTAGGAGATCATGGTTAAGGCGCGCGACAAAAACAAGACAACGCCATCCCCAGGAACAATAGTCGGGATGCCAAAAATGTAGCAAAATTTAGAGTTGAAATACTTTAAAATCATTCTTCTGCAGCATGGGCTCGATTTTCAGTCAAAACTAAAACATCTACTAGTTTCTACTCTATAATCTTGCACTTACATCAAACGCGCCACTAAGAAATTATATGATTATGTCACACATAGAAATCGATTTTGATAAAATACAGTGCCTATGTAGTTTTGAAGATAACAATAAGGAGCAAGCATGAATGTGACTGCTGCATATCATATATTTTATATATATATTATATCTTTCATGATTTACTTGTATTTGTAGCAAAGTTCAGAAAGATGTTCTCTGTATTAGGATTTGTGTTAACTTAAAAAAGCAGTGAAGTCGGTAGCTAACAGATGTCGTGTTCCAACTTTTTGATCGACCAAGAAACAATAATTCAGACATCACACAAGGTCGCATCATCATACCAAGGACAATCAATGTAAACAATCACAAACAAATGTTCTCATGAATATTGACAGGCTGTGGTTGAAAGTAAACCATAATATTTTTGAACAAATATAAGAAAACAGGAAAAATATTTAGAAAAATATTGGGGTTTCGGTTTCTTCAAACGAGATTGTTACTCTGCTAACTCGGACTGCAAGTGATGATTCCTTGATGAAATGACTTTTACACGTGATGAGGGCAATCCATTCAATAGGCTAAAAATTGAATGCCTCACATGACTTCGATGTTTGATGACATTCAATAGTCAACATTAGAATTCCACCTTAGCGGACAATATTACCTGTGCTCATCAACAGGAAAGTAGGATTGGCAAGATCAATTATTCCAGAATGCTTCATATTCATGACATGTCATCATTTGTTCATTTCATTAGCTTCACATCAATAACACATAAAAGCATTATGTTATTATCAATGCTCGATATTAGCTTACAGCATCTAAATTATAATATCATGATCAGTGATCAGTAGATCACTGATCATGCTAAAGCGTTCGCGCGACTTTTTATTAATGTCAAATTTTCAAGGGCCTTGAATTGAAGGATTTTTATCAAAACAAAATAAAACATGTCATTAAAGCTCCACTTGGTCTCTATGGTGAAGCTTTCCTTCATAGCCACTACATATTTCGACTTCTTCTCCCTTGCGAGATAAACTGAGCCGAATTTACCTTTCCCGAGAGCTTTGCCAATATCAAAATCTGATAAAACCCATTTCTTCTTTTCCGCTTGTTGATTTGACGAAACCACAGCTACTTCATTTTCCTTGTTTTCATGACTTGGTGGTTCCACTGCTCCTGAGACAGTTCCAATTTTGGCTGCAGGACTAGCTACTTTTGTGGTGAGGAGTCGAGGGTGTGGGAGAGAACCTGGTCGATTGATGTTGGGGACCTTCAACAAAGAAGTTTTCACAGCTAGAATTTGATAGCCCATTCATATAATCTAGAAAGAATCTTTGATAAACATTCCTACGGATACCAAACAAATTTAGAAGTTTCATGACTTCAGTTTCCAAGTAATAGTGAGTAATCCGAAAGCAGACGACGTAGCTCTGCCGTTGCACTCATTAATGCACATACGATATATTCCTTTAGAATGCCACATAGTCATTTCTGGTTGAGGATTTTTTTATCTCTATTCACGGGGATGAGAAAAGCGAATGCAAGCTTGCAGTAAGGGACATGTCGCCTTGCATTTTTTGCAGTCTTCACTTAACGAATGGAGACTCTGTGTTGCAACATCTGTTTTAACTTATTATCAAAAACGATAGGCCTACTATGAAATCATTACTTCATTAATTTACAATACTTTGGCTACTGCTAGAAAGTATGTCCTTGGGATATATGAGGCATATCCAGTCGTCTGATATTCACAATTCAAAAGCTTCGAAACGGAGGGATAACTGAGCGCCATGCTTCACAATTCAGGATGTGGTCGTCGGATTAAAACAAAAACTTTAAAATTGCGATCGCTGCACGTGCGTGTTGGGTAAACAAAACAAGATGGCTCAGAGAAATTTCTGATGAGTTGAATAGTGGCGCTACTACTGTAGTGTTCAAGTATCTTCATACATGATGGTTAAGGAGCCCAACCTGCGAAAGGTTGGTTTTGCGCAGGGACATCTTTAACCCATTTAGCGCCAGTGTAACGTTTTCGTTACAGCACTTTTTGGAATCTGCTGTCTTTTGGAACAATTTCATAGGAATATTGCATTCTTAGTGTATTCTGAGTCTGTAATGCCTGCTGCTATTTATAGTCTATGGCTTTCCCGTCACAAAACCAACCGAAGTCCATTGCCGTAGTATTTTCCTCAACATCAGACTTGTTAGCTCATGTACGAAGCAAATCAAAGAGAGATCAAATCTCAAGCATTTTCTCTTATAGCTTAATCATAAACATTGCAGGGTGCCAGTTCGCCTGGGCATAGAATACAAAGATGTCCTCCGACTCGAGCAATTTCAATCCAAAACTTCTTTGGCTGTAGACGATGCGTCTCTCCCTACAAGGGCACGTCAGAGGCTCGAGATGGCCCAAACTGGTTTAAATATCTATAAAGGCTTAGCTTGATTATATCAACTTGTGTAGCTATCTGAAGACAATACCCAAGCTGTTGCTAACTATGGATGAAGAAGTTACTGAAATATGCAATAGGCCTAATGCCGACGATCACGGTATATGAATGTTGCCACAAAACCTCCATAAGTAAATGCTTCATCAGAGTTATGAGACGATGATGAGTTTATATGTCTCAGAGGTAAGTCTCTCAAACGATATCTCAGAGGTTAGTGACATCGTAGGGCAGTGTGAGATTGCAACGAAAGATGATTTGAGTGATCATTTCAGTAAACAGAAAAAGCAGTCAATAAAATGGCAAATATCGGTAATTTCCATCTTCGCAGATAGGACAAACATTCTCTGGATGCATTTCAAGGCAGGAATCTTTATGAGATGCTTGATACGCATGCTGATGGTCTTATCGACCTCAGTGGCAGAAACCAGTGACTACCCGGGACAAAAGAATTGTTCAGGCCTACATAATACTAAACAATCTCAAATGCGTTCATTTCTTGATGTTCTTTATTTATGTGGACATTGCGAATGACCGAGTCGTCTCCAACTCTACCATGAATTTGGAATCGATGCAGAAAGAGAATCAATTTCTCGACATGAATTTCGAAATATAAAAAACTTGTTCTCATTTCAACGATAACGATTTCACAGCAAACAGCAACGACAAGCAACATATAGCAGGCCTTTGATTAAATTTGCTAATTCACAGTTTCGACAAATACCTCTGAAATGTGATGGAGAGCTTTCATGCTGAAGCTATGACTCATTACTTCGGCAGGAATTGCTTGGAGCAATTCATAAGCTGCATTTGAAAAAAAACATGCTTTTGTATATTTTGACATCATATGACGCCATCGTAACGAAATCGTTACGGCTTTAATGTTTAAGATAGGGTTATTGTAATGAACTGGTCATCATATATTATTCTTAATTATAACATTCTGAAATACTTGCCACCGTTTTTATAGAAAATTTGCCGATATTTACATAGGCGGCCTTAAATAGGTTAAACCACATGGCGGTTTAAAGTCACATCTACCACTTATTAACAGGCACACAAGAACGATTCAAGAACTAGGGAAGGGAAGCTACAAATGTACCTTTTCCACCGATTATGGTCGAAATCCCGAACAATTTGGTCAAAGATATAATTACCTCCAAGCAATTTGGTCACATAGTCTGTTTTTTCCAATCGATTTGGATAAAGCCTGATGTCTCTCTCAACAATTCCAAGCATAGCATTCTGTCGGGTACATAGTAATTAAGTAGGTTAAAATTTGAATTATTTTTCAATCGATCGAATTCTCTTTCTAGTGATCGATATCATTAATTTTATCAAATGATATCTTTGGGAATTAATCAAATTCAGATTTTGATTTTTATTTTTATTGCAATCATGAGTTCAAGACGATATGTACACATAATGATGAAGACAGAAGAAGAATTAAAGCATACAATGATTCAAATGATTGGCAGAATATTGCAGAAATGCTCAATATCAAACGTCAATTTGTATACAGCATCAAGATTTATATCGATACAAGAAGAACAAGTCAGCAGGTTTCCCAGCGCTATTACCGAAGAATAATAACGGAAAAATAAAGGAATACGTTAAGTTTGCCACACAGCGTCATTCATGTATTTTCAGCCAGTTTGACGCTTTACGCTCATTATTTGAATATATGAAGCCATCCATGGTTGAAAATCTTGTTAATATTTCTAATATTGTCTAATCCCACTGATTAACCTCATCAAATCACACTGTATTTTGTGTGTCATACAAATTGTACATAAAGTATCTAGCGAAAGGGTTATGATTTGCATTTGGCACATGAAATTGGAACATAAGTGAGACGCTACCAATCAATTGTCAACATGAAGGAAGAAAGTACTATTCAACTGTGCGCGTAGACTTCCATAAAAATGATAATATTTGCCTTCGTATCACCCCCTCTTCCGTATTATTAGCCTCCGTCAATCTGAAGAAGTGGAGAAACTGACTGTAATAACAAAGTAGCATAATGAATAAAGATATAGATATGTATGTATATCGGAAGTTAGAATCTACTGAAGGGCCATCTTTGAGAACCAAGGGTCATGTATATGGAGCCTGTGTGCGGCAAGCTATGCTTTATGGTTGCGAGTCATGACCGCTGCTTTCATCCCATCAGAAGATGCTTGAACGTTTGGAGATGTGAATGCCAAGGTAGATGTGTGGTGTCAGTTTATCGGACAGGAAATCGAATGACAGCATCAGAGAAGCAATGGGTCTTGAGAACATCAGACATCGTGAGAAGGCAAAGACTGCGTTGGTTTGGCCACGTGGTAAGAAGGGGTTATGTGGATGGAAGTAGATGGTAAAAGAGGAGCAGGAAGACAAAAGAAGACCTGGGACCAAGTGGTGAAAGATGATCCAAACGTGTGGGAGTCCAGGAAGCGGACGCCCGTGATCGACCGAATTGGAAGTTCATACTAAAGCAGTAAGCGCATAAACCACCATCTTCTGGGAAAGGACACAAAAAGTGATGAGTGAGTGAAGTCATTGTCATTTTGATTCACACCATCCAATTCCACTTTAAGTTCCTTCTTTCTTTTCAAACTCGTGTGAATTAATTCCTGTCCATGCAAGATCTTCTTATCTCTTTGTATATTTCTACTGTCGAGAGCAGTCTCCAGTCGAGAGTTTCCTTTTTCTGTCTGAAGATCAGCAACTTCGATTCCAATTAATATTTCTTTCCTTTCTTTTTCCAAGCTTTGTCGTTGGTGATAGGCAGAAGACGCTTGCTGATCTCGTCGAAATTCACCGTTCGCTTTTTGAATCATCTCTACCGTTCTTCTCAACTTTGAGCAGCTCACTCGTAATGGGCACTTATCAAATAGCGCCGCCTCTACGATTGATTTGAAAAAGATTTTTAATTTTATTTACAGATTAATTCACACTAATGCGGCAAAAACGAAGAATATTTGAATAGTTGAATACATAATGTAGAGCTAAAGTTACATTTCTTATTTCCCTTAGCGGCAAGAAGAAGTGTGCACCAAGACATACTGACACATGGTGGTGCGAAGAAGTAGCCGCAGCAGTGGAAGAAAAGAGAATGCGATTCGCGATATGCAAAGGCAAAGGAGAATGCCCGCAAGATCATTTGGCAATCTCAAGAGAGGAGAAGGAAAGAATTGACGCAATTATTGACAGGTGAAGAGGGCAAGAGATGCTCAGGTGCGACACTGTTACCCGTTTCTGATACTTGGGAGACATGTTGGATTCCGGTGGTGCAACGAATGCAGCTGTGACTGCGCGAATTGAGTGGCTGGGGGGGGGGGGAGAGAGAGAGAAATTCCGAGAGCTGTCATCGTCCAACCCAACGGAGATGGAGAAAAGGATGTGAAATGGATAAAGCAAAAAAACGGATAAGTTACATAGGTTCACATTCTTCATGAACTGCAATGAGCGATCAGCATCTACTAAATAGTGCCATCGTGAGTGCTTACTATTGAAAAATGTTCGAATATGTTCACTAATTGAATTTCATAGCTTCAAAAAATTTTCGAAACAATTAATTTCACCATTCATGTGAGCATGTTATGATAATATTATGCAGACAGGCACCAAACTAGGGTTTAGGTTGATCGCCAATCTACTGAACGTCGCTGAACTTCGTAGAATAACGATTGATGATATCCTACTGAAGTTGGAAGTGAATATTTCTATCATGTATGAACCAATTCCTCTTGTGCAATGATTCAACCAATGCGGGGTGGACTTTGACTTCTTCGACTGACCAACGCCACATACCTTGTAGAATATCTTTCAGACTGTCACTTACAAAACACAAATGCAGTTTTTATTGTGGCAATCCTTCACTTAACCAAACGGACTTTGACCGTTGTGACTCATGAAAGAACTTCCGTAAAAAATGTTCTCTCAGACAACTAAGCACGCCTGACACTCGAACCAAGAGTTTAATTATTATCTTCCGAAAATCCAACATTTTTGTACATTAAGTGCTGACTTATGCAAAGGTACACAGGTGTGCCGAATATGATTGTAATGCGCGTTTGACAAGACCGAAATTGATTTTAGATCCGAAATTCTAAGGATAGCATAATACTTAAAATATATACATGGAAAATATATTTCATCAAGATATCATCATTTTTGAAGAAGTTGCAGTGTTTCAAAAAACATGTCGTCTACACAGGTAGACAGGTGTGGCGATGAGGGTTAAGATGTAGCGTAGGAGTTGATACAGTAATACTGCCATAGACCTATTGTTCACTAAACATGGATGCATCTGTAAAATGTACTTTTGTACTAAATGATGGATTACATAAACATAAAAGACAGAAGCACCACGAATATTTGGTGCATGAAAGTACGAGCGCAATATTTTAACGATGTGATCAGAAAATGATAAAAAGTAGGATTACATTGAGTTTTGCACCCTTAAACGGATCTGAAGAATTCAAAAGAAATTTGTACATTCAAAGCTTGTCCATCTTTTGTTGAATTGATCTCTACGTTTCTACAAACAGCCCAGATGTGATGATGTGATGCAGGAGCAGCAAAAATAGAAAAGATTTTTCGATTTCATCAGAAACATCCCATACGTATAAACGCATACTAGAAATGTACCTAAGCCGAGCCGAGCCAAACCGATAGCGGCTCGGCTCCACTTGTTCGAGACGGTCGGAGCCGCGGCTCTTCGGCTTGGCTTAAAATATATCGTTTAAGGTGCAAGATAGATTTCTATTTAATTTCTTGATGTTTCTAGAACTAAATTTGGTATTATTTAATATGTAGGCCTAAAGTCCTAACTATTAGGATGATGATTTATAGAATTTAAAGACCTACTTCAGAGTTAGAGTAACAAAAATATTTTTTAGATAATATCGAATTCGATATATAGATGAATTTTTGGTCACACACGATATTTATGGGAAGGCCTAATCGCAATCGCAGTTATAAAACGAGGTTTATAGCTTTACACCGGAGTGGGTTTTTCCAAAATCTGATTTTTCTTCATTTTAACTGATTTTGTAGCCTACCAAATAACTGAATTTGTAAGTCAAACAATATGTCTAGTGAATTTTTAAAATAATTACATCGAATTATTTCCCGAATTCTAGTGACTTAAATTACATCATGAAAGCATGAATTTATCAAAGAATTAAAATTCATTCATTTAAGAGACTTTAAAACCTTAGCATAAACTCAGCAATGGACAGCTTTGATATTCTTATCCTAAGATTGATGGACTAGAGGCTCTTTATTATTCGTCAAGGAACATCATCCTCAAATGATAGCCTGCGCTGCGATTAATGTCTTTCTCAAAATTTATGATAAAACTGATGCGTAATTATATTAGCCAGATGCATCAGATCGCTAGAGAAAATGAAAAGTAGAAAACTGCGTAAGAAATTTGTAAGAATGATAGACAAGGAAAACCATAGCCATGTATAAATATATTGAGTCAATACAACCAGGAATTTTCATAAGACAAGGTAATCATTGTAATGTTACCATGTAACTAACTTTATTGTCAAGTGAAGAATTCCTTCACAATCTACAATTGATGATGCAACTGTAATTATATCCAGTAAATGTTCTGCAATCAGCACTTGTTAACAAACCATGTGTATTGACACTGTACATTAGGTTGAATTTTAACTTTATTTTACCCAAAATTAAAACGGCACGTCAGTTCGCCTTGGCTCTAGCATTGCACGGCTCGGTTCAGCTCGGCTTGAATATTTCAAAATCACATTGACTCGCGGCTCGTCAGGTCGAGTCATGTACATCTCTAACGCATACGTCAATATTCCCTTTGTAGACCCTCCTCAAAATCACATTATATTCACACCTGGGGCAAGAGATTAAGATTATTGTACCTAAGCGTATTTCACGTTAATCTACTTATTTTAATGTTACTATGAAAGTTCCAGGAATACGATAACAAGATTCAGTAGCATTTTGCAATTTATGTATGACAATTTGAAGAAAAAAGGAAATAACGGAAAAATTGGTAAAAAAACGAGAAATATAGGACAATATTCGAAAAAGCGGAAAATAGCGGAAATAACGGAACTCTGGGTACCATGAGTCAGTTACCGAAAGGTGGAGACCATTCTACGAAGATAGCCGAAGAAATGAAAGTTGATCGTTAGCTACATTGAAGAAAAACCCATGATAGCGCTAGAAGAGATACGAACTCGACTCTTAGCTGACGCCTCCAGGAAGACTAGTCGTCTCGATCCAGACGATTGGTAGAGCCCCAATGCCTCATATTAATATCAATAAAGGACTTGCGATCTGTTCCTGCACAATGGAATTCTCCTGAGTACAAGAAAGAAAGGAAGATCCACGACGAAAAGGTCATGGAGATTGGCATCCAAGCACGAGCTCTTGTTTTCCTCGTTGAGTTCGGATTTAACGTGTGCAAGTGTAGAACCAAAGGGAGAGTGACCTTTGGATCACGAGCTGTAAGAACTGTATAAAGTCAACGAGGTCGAAACCTGACCAATTGCCTGGCAGTAAGTCCACAGCTGGGACTTGTGCATTATATGTTTGTGGTTGGTGGCTTGACTTAAGATAAGTTCTCCGACATACTATTCGAGATCGATGCTTCGGTGGAGCAGTCATTCTATCTTCTAAGTGACAACGCTTCATGCCATTGCGATGCGCGGGAGATGAATGGCGATAATCATGAGCTTGTTCATTTACCTCACTGTTCCCCATACTTGAATGTGACAGAATATGCAGGGTTATGTTTTGAAGTTCACGTGAAGCGACGTCTGTCTGATCCTACTATCCAGCAGGAGATTGGTGATAGAGACGCTACAATTCATGCTGGCGAGACACTTCAGGCAAGACGTTTGGCTATTCTGTGGCAGGAAATTACTGTCTATCTTGCCGAATGAACACATATTGATATGCTTGGAATGGTACAACCACACTGAGCTAAATTCCTATGTGTTTGAGTGAAAAGGATATCTATGATTGAACTTACTTTGCGTGATTTTTTGACTTTTCTTGAAATTTAAATATGAACATACATGTATGTGATGCAGCATGAGCGAGTTTTATGACTTTCAAATTTACCAGTATGGAGTCAGAGAGATCTAAATATGAAAGTAATTATCTTTTCTCTGACATTCTAGTGGTTAAATTACGACAGTGATTGAAAAACATACAATACAATTTTTAAACAGCCTATGTAGCTTTGATTATAGATCTACATGCAATCACATGAAATTGTTTCGTCCGAAAATTAACAATTCAGATGAACACAGCTTAATATCCGCACTTTATCTAATTTTCTCTTTAGTGACATTTCTCATGAATGTATTTTGATAATAGAATAGAATAGAATAGATAAATCTTTATTGTCTCAATAAATCAATGAGCACATTACATAGAAAGGAAGTACATGACAAATGAGAAATGATAGGAGGAATAGTAATACGTACATGTATATGAAAGCAGTGTTAAGGACAAAACTTTACAAATGAATCTCGGAGACGCCTAGTGCGAGTAAAAGGTTTCCTTAAAGGTATCTTGAGTCTAGAACGAATTGGACGTTCCTCAAACATACGTCTGAGAGAATGATCCTGAGACATGCAAATGTTATGAAATAGATTTGTACATAATTTAGTTGTGGCATTCAACAACGGAGAATTCGAGGAGTCATGCGGTAAGCCAACTATTCTGTACACACGGCGTTCAACAGACATCAACTCTCGAAAAAGATATTTAGTTAAATTGCAAAAGCTGGGATATGCATATGACAGTAAACTTTGTATACACGAAACATACACTTTTTGAATTATATACGTCGGACAACCGGAAACGTTTCAGATTTATAATGATATAAACTCTCCGAGAAGCAGCTTTCACTATGTTGTACACATGATGATTCCAAGTCAAGGTATTGGAAAATGTCAGGCCAAGAAGGGCAAGCGTTCAACTGTTTCTATAGCTTTACCATCGGAAGTTAGAATTGGGCCTAAATTGATGTTCTTATTTGTGACAATGTCGAGAACCTTACACTTAGCTGTATTTAGAGGCAACATCGCAGTTTCAGACCACAATTCAAGTTCGTTCCATTCCATCTGCAAATTATCATTCTGTGACCTGTCAACAAAATGCAGTATAGTGAAGTCGTCAGCATATTTATACACCATAGAATTGGAATTCACTACAGAGAAACTGCTCACAGCGATACAGAACAGTAGGGGCCCCAGGACACTTCCCTGAGGCACCCACTATTAACGGAAGACCAAGAAGAGAGTTCATTGCCATTTCGTACTCTTTGTGTTCGCGAAGTTAGGAAGTTCTGAATCCAGACACATGGCTCAAAGGGAAGAATATGTAATATACACGACATTATGAACCCATGATCCAATTTATCATAGGCCTTGGAGAAATCTGAACTCAACATTCGAACAGCACCAGATTGTGTGTCAAGATGTTTGAGAATATCGTGATTAATCAACGTAAGGGCGCAGGTTGTACCACGTCCATTTCCTGGTATGTAAGCAAATTGCTGACTGTCGAGGTTATCTTTGATATATGGAATAATCCATCTTCTCGCCACAAACTTCTCTAGAACCTTGGACAATATAGGTAATAGGGAAATAGGTCGATAATCTGCAAGATGCTGTGGGCGAGTCTTTTTAGGGATAACACAAATATTGGATGATTTAAAACACGATGGCACCACACCATCTTCCAAACTTTTGTTAAAAATCATAGTTATCACCGGTGATAGCACAGACGCAGAATTCTTGAATACCCAGTATGGAAGCCCATCTGTACCACATGCCTTCCGTCGAAGTTTGGACAGTTCTAACTCCACTTCAAATTCCGTCAAAGAAAGTGGATGAGTTGGCAAGTTAGTTGGTATAGTAGGGAAAGATGATGATTCTGACATAACCGATGCAAAGTAGTCATTCAATTCTTCCACATTGAACAAATCAATAGGTTTTGATATCTTATTACTTCTTGATAGTTTACGTATAGCATTCCATGTATCAGCTGGCTTTGCAAGTTTCTCAATTTTCGAGAAGTAACTTGACTTCAGATACTTGATAGTGACAATGACTTCCTGTCGAAGGCGCTTGTACTTTTCCATCTGGTTGTTATGGAAGGCTTGGTCTCTGTCATCCATCAGTATTTTCAATGTAGAACACATCCATGGAGGATCGTCAGATCGAAAACGCACGGTCCGTTCAGGAAAACAAAAATCATACAGAGCTCTCAAGTGTCTGATAAATTCATCTTCAGGATTATAGTCAAACGATTGAAACAACCCAATCCAATCAACAGAATTGACAAACTCATAGAAGTAGGCCAATTTTGATTTCGTTATCTTGCGGACCGTTTTCTTCCGAATCTTTATGTTATTGCAAAAACGTATAGCTTTAGGAAGTTTCCAAATAACCAACCCATGATCAGATTTGCCGATTGGAGGTAGAACACTGGCTTTAGTATCAGAACAAAAGTTAACGAAAATCTGATCGAGAATATTGTCATTTCGCGTGGATGAACAGACGACGGGTTTCAAAAGGGTAGTACATTCCACTTTGTTGTAATTATGACGTAATCCATTGAAATCGCCACATAGTATAATGCGCAGTTTCTCGGAGCTATTTGAGACGTGTAGATTCGCGTAATCCATTATTTCAGTAATACACTCGATAACATTCATCATCACGTGGTGTATCGTTCCAAAATGGATGATAAAGACATATGATGAGTAATGATACATTGCAAATAACAGAGGGAGAAATTCAGTCGCGCATTGATTGAGGATGGGAACATCGTCATGACTTATAAAACGGTAACGAAGGTTATCGTCAATGTAAGACATTATTCCTCCACCATTT
The DNA here is from genome assembly GCA_907163375.1 of Prostheceraeus crozeri. NCBI lineage: Eukaryota > Metazoa > Platyhelminthes > Polycladida > Euryleptidae > Prostheceraeus > Prostheceraeus crozeri. Next base: position 17,775 of record CAJQUW010003076.1, read on the forward strand.
CGGTTCCTGTCCTTCCTTACAATAGAATATCCTGAGAATCAGCGTAATAAATCC
>CAJQUW010003077.1:0-17981 GCA_907163375.1 Prostheceraeus crozeri
TAATTATACCCTCGCGGGGTTTTCTGGGTCCATCGTGGGACCATTTTTCCAGATCACTTGACTGTTATTTATTAAGTTTTTCATTTATTTATTATTGATATCAGCTGGACTTTATCTGTTATCGGAATATGTCAATTATAACTGCCAAGTGAAAATGTATTAGCTGTTGTTTAAATAATTGCAATACATCGCAAACCTTTTAGTAAATGTATGGGTCCAGCTGGACCCAGTCACACTGATTCGTTTCATCGGTCGTCATAGCGCAGAAATTCAGTGCTATTCCAAATAACAAAGGCCCGTATTCGTGAAACCAGATAAGGATTTCCCGTATCCTTAGCGACGCTATATCTTAGCCCTTATCTGACCGTCATATTCGTGAAGGCAGCTATCGTCACGCGCTCCACGATGTGTAGCATTTTTTCTATTTTTATCCTTAACGCCATGCACTTCAAAGGCTGACAACTGGTCAGATTTTGGAGACGTTGAAATCCACAGGCGCACTTGCAACACGATTCCATCGATTAGTTTGTCGATCTGCCCAGGCCGATTGGGCCGGCCTCAACTCGCCTTGATACAATGCGACGAAACAGTAGATAATGACGCATCGGAATAGCGGGGTGTAGTGCTTATTGGGCTGCACACAGACACACGCACACTCCTTCCCTGCACACAAAGACACACGGGATAACGCAGCTGGAAAGCTTCGCTTTGCTTCAAAAGCTTTTGCTATCGTCGCTATTGTCGCACGCAGGTGCAACTGTGACGAACTAATGAAATCGATTTAGATGTGACGCAGTGAACAATGCTCCCTGCCTGCGCTTGGCTATGAGACCGCGCAGGCAGGCCGTTCTGTCATTACACCGCACTGCTGTTTTATGCTACGAGCGAAGATGGCGGACGCTCACAACGGAGTCAAAAGTTGAAGCTTTGAGATTATTGAGGGGGCGCGCAGGAAGACGTTCCGAAGCTTCTTCATCTGCGAATGAACGGAGGACTCCAGTGAATCATCTGGTTCATCTGATATCGATGAAAGTGACAATATTTCACCCAAAGATAATTTCACCTTCTGATGACGACGTATCCATTAACCAAGCAATCGGCAATCAAGTGAATATTTCATCCGCTGATGGAGAGCAATATGGATTCTCTCCTACCTCAAGAACAGAGACGTGGCAGGGAGCGAAGAGAGAATCTGCTTAGACCAGCACCAGGTCTTACAAGTTACTCTCTGCGGGCATATTCGCGCGCCAAATACTATTATAAATAGCTGGAAATTTTGTTTGATCACGATATGGAGGACAATACTAAAAGAGACAACTCGGCGAGGGCGATCTATCACAGGTGCAGCATGGACGGACGCTTCGATGGAAGAAATGTTAGCCTTCATTGGCCTGTTATATCTACGCGGCGTGTATCGTTCTCACATGGAGAGTATGAAGAGCTGTGTCGAAAGAACACGGAAGGCCCATCTTCAAAATAACAATGAGCCATTCAAGATTCAAAGAGTTACGTATCATGCTTCGTTTTGACAATCCTGAAACAAGGGCTGCTCGACAACTGCGAGACAAATTAGCAGCGGTTCGTCTTCTTTTGGATGGTTTCACGAACAACTGTCAAAAATCGTATGTGCCTGGTGCATTTCTTACCGTTGATGAGGAACTATATACTTTCAGAGGTCGCTGTGCATATAAGCAATATAAGCAATATATGCCAAGCAAACCATCAAGGATGGACTTAAGTTCTGGCTGTTGTGCGATGCCAACAATTATTTTTGTTACAATCTACAAATGTACGCAGGCAAAGAAGACAATCCCAGTCATCACGGACTTGGAGAACGTGTTGTCATGGATTTGACCAGCTCTCTAGAAAATTCTGGAAGACACATAACAACTGACAATTTCTTTACTTCTTTGAAGCTCGCACGCTCTCTCAGCTCAAAAGGCATGACTTTGTTAGGAACTCTGAGGAAAAACAGACGAGAAGTTCCTCCGCAGATGAAGAATCCACAGGGCCGTGCTGTTTACTCTTCAGATTTCCGATTCAACCTCGAAGATCAAACATGCCTCCTCAGTTACAAATGCAAGAAAAATGATTGTGTCCTTCTTTTGAGCACCTTCCATCAAGAGCCAGTTGTTGATCAACAGACTGACCGAAGGTTCCAGAAATGATAAAAGACTACAATGCGACCAAAGGAGGTGTAGATAAAGCTGACCAAATGGTGGCGACATATACGGTGAAATACATCAGCCGAAGATGGCACACAACCGTGTTTTGCAACCTCTTGGATTTGTGTGGGATAAATGCATATGTGTTGAATTGCGAAATTGATCCTCATTGGGGAAGAGACAAGCCTCACAAAAGAAGACAATTTCTGCGATGCTTAGGAGAGGAGCTGGTCAAGCCATTTTTGGAGTCAAAAGACGTGCCACGGCCAATCATCGAAGCAAAGGTGGATGTTGAGAGAGCAACACGAAAAAAAGACAGATGTCAACTCTGCGGGTGGAAGAAAGATCGGAAAACGAGAAAAACCTGTGCTCGGTGTGGGAATCACTGTTGTGATGAACATTCGAACTCTGTGACTCGTACTTTCTGTACTAATTGTGCTTGATTGTGAAAATAAATCTTCTGGGTCCACGTGGACCCAGATTTTCACGAAATGGAATAGCGAATTTTAAACCTCCCGAGGGTTAATAAATTTTTTGCATATTTCTCATTTTTCTGACATTGCTCATCAGCGTGGGATCGGTGATGAGCAAATTATTTTGTGCTATCAGAAGCTCGCACCAACGTTAGCACCAACTTTTTTGCACTTTTTGACATGAAATATACTTTTTTGTTATGTTATGGTTGTCAAACGGCGTTTTTGGTGTTGGACTGGTTGGTTTTTGGTGAATTGACGAAGTGTTTTTGTGCAGCATTACGAACTCAGTTATTCGTTGCCTTTTGAGTCAGTGTCACACAGGCATTTCAGCCCTACGATATAAATTGAACGCTCGAACAAATGAAACGTCAGTTGGACAAGATTACAACATAAGCCGTTAAAGATATTGCTCCACGAATCAACAAGCCCTGCACATTCACTGCTATTAACTTTTGTTCCTATTTTTGTGATGAGATATAGATCCAAAGACGCATCTACGCAATTGAATAACCTATGTAGGCTACCGGTTTTATAGACAGAAGCTTGCTGCTGACTGCTATATTAAATTTACTGTTATACCATAATTCACGACAGCGCGTTTTTTAGTTGCATTTTGTTCATCATACATAGAGGTAGCAATTATTTAGAATCTAAAAGCGGCATAAAGGCTAAAATGTTGGAGATTGAAAAGGTGCCAAATAGAAACTGGACTTCTATTTGGAGTCAACTGCTCTTTTGCCATTATAGCCATCAACTGCTTCAATGATTTTTTTCGATAATATTTCTAAATGCTCATATTTATTAAGCCTGTCATTGAGGACCCACTTCGAATTTGTCTGTATCTGTAGTGAGATTTTGAGTCATGATTTTTTATGTTAAATTTCTGCTACTGAATTATTAACTATTAATTATACTATTAGATAACTGACTACTCAAGTCACTGAAGATAAAATGTTGACAATATGAATGGCAGAATAGTCATCTAAAATTCATCTTGTTATATTGCCATTATGCATCTTTCACTCAGGAGTTGCAGGAAGTGAATGCCATGAGACACAAGTTTTGGTGCCAAATCACAGTGCCAAATTATTAGACTGTATTATATGTCGACAGTTCAATGACCATCCTTTCAGATATTCTACCTCACTAGACCTTCTAGATTTTTGGTGAATAACACTGTTCCATTCTGATCTAGGAAAATACGTTTGCAGTTTGTTTTGTACTCATCAAGTCAATTTAGGCTTACAGTCTGAAGACACTAATCGGCATGGGAGAACGTCGAACTGGTTACCTTCATTCAATGAACTGATGGCATGGCTAATTGACATACGTAGACACTCCCGAAATCATGAGAACTAAATCTCTAAAATTCATGCTATGCCGATCTACGTAGTATGAAAATTAATTGTTCCTTAATCCGGTGTATATAGAACATCTGTTCAAGAAGCAAGGATGAATTGAAAATTCATAACATCACGCAACTTGCGATCGAAGACCGACGTCTCTCATAGATAAAAGCAATATTCTATCATTTTCTTATGTATCAATATATGAAGCTAGTTGACAAAGCAAAAGTTATCGAAACCGAACATAATAACTTTACATTCACATTGATTCGTAAATACCGCAGAAAATCAGTCTCTACATTTCATTGTATACCATAACCATGAAATGCGCTAAATAAGGAAAGATTGTAAAAGATGGGCAATCTGCCCCCAAGCAAATACATGTATAAAGGTGAAAAAGAACAAATTCTAATAATTGTTTTCACTGCAACATGAAATCATGTTCCACAGGATCTCCGAGAAAACTACAAACATGGCTGAAAATTCAGAAAAAAACTATAAATGCCCTCCAAATTGGATAATCACGATCATCTCCAATTATTCACTTCCCAGTACTTGAGTTCTTCAACACTTGACAGACAACCTTTCACGCTAGCGTAAGATTATACAGGGTGGGCCACGGAAGACAAAGGGATTTCAAAGTTCACTAGGTTTTGAAATACATATATTATCGAAGTTATGTTTGATTCTGCAGAACGCATGTGCACAGAAGTTTCACACCCCAACTGCAATTTTTTCTATGATGACATATACGTCATCTTGGAAGCCGTTCTTTTTTATGCACATTCTACATGTATGCGACATCTTCATGATCGCTATTTGCAAATGTAAAGTCAATTTTATTTTGTATTCAATAATCAATGCATTGGTTTGCTTGACTTTCCTTTTACTTAATTCTTTTACCAGTTGTCTGATACGAAGCCTAGAGCTCCGAGCAACGTTATTGTTCTCTATGTTCCTTAGAGATCAACAATCACTTCTGTCAGATAACATCTGTTCAGCTACTGCACTTCATCAATGGATGAATAAAGTCACAGCGCTATTTAAATGCTTCTCAGTTTAGAGAACTGAAGATTAGAGAATTACCACGATTAACAAGATTCTGCGAATTAACGAAAATGGCTACTTATGACACCAGCAAAAGAGTAAAGATAGTCGAACTTTTCATTTCGAATAGGAGATCAGTAACCCAAACACAAAGAGATTTTTGCCGACTATTCAATGTCAGAAAAGCACCAAGTGACACCACAATTCGAAATTTAATTGCCCGTTTTGAAACAACTGGAACTGTTGCCGATCTTCCCCGTCCAGGACCGAAGGTTTCTGCTCGCACGGAAGCTGCAGTGGAGTCTGTACGACAAAGCGTCGAAGAAGATCCAAGCAAGTCTACACGCCGTCGATCATCCGAGCTGGAAATCAGCAGAACGACACTTCGGAGGATTTTGAAGAGTGATTTGAGCATGTTTCCCTACAGGATTCAAGCGGTACAGCTGCTCGATCAGAACGACTATGAGGTGCGTTTGAATTACGCCATCCGCTTTCAGCAGTTAGCCCAGGACAACGTCAACTTGCTGGACAACCTCATAATGAGTGACGAGGCACACTTTTATCTGAGCGGATATGTGAACAAACAGAATTCGAGGTTCTGGGGTTCATCAAATCCAAGAGAGATCAAGCAACACCCACTGCATTCTCTCAAGTGTACGGTTTGGTGTGGAGTAATGGCTGAACGCATCATTGGTCCATACTTCTTTGAAGATGAAGAGGGGAATGCGGAAAGAGTCACTGGTGCTGTTTACAGAAGCATGTTGAACTTTGTTCGTCCAGAAGTAGAGAACCATCCTGAGATCTGGTTCCAACAAGACGGCGCCACTGCTCACACAGCCGGCCAAACGATGTCGCTCTTGCGCGATATTTTCGGAGAAAAATTGATCTCCAAGAATTCGGAATTTCCTTGGCCTCCGCGCTCCCCAGACCTGACCGCACCAGATTTCTTCCTATGGGGATATTTGAAGGAACGGGTGTATGTGAGTAATCCTCAAACAATTCAGGAGTTGAAGCAGAACATTCTTGCGGAGATCAATGGACTACAGCCAGAAACTCTGTCCGCAGTGATGATGAATGCGCTGAGGAGAGCATCTCTTTGTGAGGAAGAAAATGGCGGCCATTTGAAGGACATCATTTTCCATACGTAGTCATAATAAACTCCTGTACTTGTAGTTATCGAATATCTACTTGGATTTAATAATGAGTCGTTTTTTCTTAAGAATATTTCAATCTTAAATCCCTTTGTCTTCCGTGGCCCACCCTGTACATGTAAGTCAGTTGGCGTCCACCGATTCCATGAAAAAACGTTACAAAATTCAAAGATGACAAGTCTCCGCAATTTCTCCTTCATTGTGTATCCGATGATCTTGAATACTTGAAGCTCCAAACGACTTCCCGGATGAACCAAAACTTGACGGCATGTCACTTATGTGCATCCGCCGATGACTTGTCAAATGACCCACTTGATTAAAAGACTTCCCGCACGATTCACAAATGAACGGTCTGTCACCTGTGTGTATCCGCCGATGAGTTCTCAAATGACTTGAATCCGCGAACGACTTCCCGCACCACTCACAATTGAACGGCCTGTCACCTGTGTGCATACGCCGATGCCTTCTCAAATTACTTGAATCTGAAAACGTCTTCCCGCATGACTCACAAATGAACGCCCTGTCAACTGTGTGAGTCAGCCGATGTCTTCTCAAACAACTTGGAAATGTAAAAGACTTCCCGCAAGACTCACAAATGAGCGGCCTGTCACCTGTGTGTATACGCCGATGGGTAAGCAAACTACTTGAATTTGCAAACGTCTTTCCGCACGACTCACAAATGAACGATCTGTCAGCTGTGTGTGTACGCCGATGAGTAAGCAAATTACTTGGATTTGCAAACGTCTTCCCACACGACTCACAAATGAACGGCCTGTCACCTGTGTGTGTCCGCCGATGACTTGTCAAATGACTTGCTTGATTAAAAGACTTCCCGCACGACTCACAAATGAACGGCCTGTCACCTGTGTGTGTCCGCCGATGAGTTATCAAGCCACTTGAAGTGGTAAACGACTTCCCGCACGACTCACAAATGAACGGCCTGTCACCTGTGTGTGTACGCCGATGAGTAATCAAATGACTTGAAGTGGTAAACGACTTCCCGCACGACTCACAAATGAGCCGCCTATCACATATATGTATCCGCCGATGCCTTACCAAACTACTTGAAGTGGTAAATGACTTCCCGCACGACTCACAGATGAACGTCCTGTCACCTGTGTGTGTCCGCCGATGAGTTATCAAATTAGTGGAGCTGGTAAATGATTTCCCACGTATCTTACACAAGAACGGCCTTTCCCCTGTGTGTGTCCGCTGATGCTTTTTCAAATGACAGGCTTGGGCAAAAGACTTCCCACACGACTCACAGTTGAATGGCCTTTCACCTGTATGCATTCGCCGGTGAACTGCCAAAGTACTTGAAGTGGTGAAGGACTTCTCGCACGACTCACACTTGAATTCTCTGGCTACACGTTTAATCAATGACATATCGCTCATCCCCGTTAGGACCTGAAACGAAAAAAGATTAACTTAATGAACGAAACTGATCCAAGTTCCTTGATAACTCACATTCTCAATGGGCTACTTTGATTTTTAATTTAACTGATCAGAATATAGTTAACATATTTAATGGCTTCGACGAGGGGATGGACGCTCAGATTGATGGGGGTCTGGTGGTCATGCAATGGAACTGCGATCATCTTAACTCCCGGATACCTGAGATGGAGGGGTGGTTGGTTGGGAAGAGAGTGAATGTCGTTCTGCTGCAGGACACAAAGCTGAGGGCAGAGGATGGGTAGGTTGAGGTGTACGGCTTCGATGTGGTCCGCCAAGGTCGAAACCAGGAAGGCTGAGGGTTGATTACCCTGGAGTACTGGAAGAGGGTGAGTGAGGTCCTGAGAGGAAGTGGGCTAGTACTGCTGTGAGTAAAAGTGTTGGATTGGAATGGGTTGGCGTGGAACTGCGTGAGCATTTACGCTCCACAGGAGAGGGTGGCACGGGAGCGCGGGGAGTTGTTGTCGATGTTGACTTCGCACAATGTCCTTCAACAGGGAAAAGTCAGACAATTAAATGACTCCTTCATTGATCAATAATAATATGCTATTTCGTAACAAACAACATCAGCATTCTTCTGTACTATCACTATCTATCACCTGAACTGAATGCCATCACCACAGAATACTATCGCCTGGACTGATCACAGAGGCCATGTATCAAATTTCCAATACCACTAGAGGTCTATGATCTAGCCATGGACTCCTAGATATAAAACACCTGGAGTACTAGCTTTTCAAATTTTTCACAGAAAGCTACTGTTAATAACTGTCAATTTTAAAAATCACGTTTGCGATGTTTCCATCAATTTTCCTGTTCAAGCTAGACTCAAGCTAGACGATGCCTAGTATTTGTTCAGCATTTGATTGCAAAAGTATAATGGCAATAATGAGAAAAGTCGCAGTATAATACTTCATCACTTCCCCCACAATAACAGGGAAATTTTGAAGAAATGGAACAATAATCCATTGAAGGAGTTTGTCCTGAACAGCGAGCTCCAGAATGTGCTCTCTCTACTTCGTCGAATCCGAAGAAGCAGTCATAAAGAGTCATAACGATATTGACATACAGGATGGCGCCAACAGGAGGTTCTTCATACTTCAGTTGATGCTAAAACAGCTTTCGTCTCTCCTTGAAATTTATTGACCAGATTAAAATAGTTAATTAAAAGATATGTACAACCCCTATACATATGGGGTTGTACATATTTTACTATTACTACAAAATACGTAGAAATAGGTTGGGATGGTGGTTCTGTCTGATCGAATTCAACTGACAATACAATTGCTTCCAATAATAATATGCGGTTTCGTAACAGGCATCAACAGCGTTCTTCCGTAAGTGGCGTTTGATGGGAATTTATTAGCGGTGTAACATCTGTTCATTCATGATTCACATGAAAAAGGTACAAATGTTCGGCATGCACACACTGGTTGTATGCTATCAATTCAACTTTTCTAAAGCACTATCCCACAACTATTTTAACTTGTTTGTGTGGTCTTCTAAGCCGTGTAAAATGTCTGCGAGTCTAAAGTCTCGCAAAAAGCTTATCTATATCCATAATCATCTGATTTAACATTCACAGCTTCTTACCACCTATAACCATGAAAGTTGAGTCTATTGTTCATATGTAAGTGACAATGCATATATTGTAGATAATGTGATCTTGATGATGATCCGCTATACGGGGATACGAATATTTTCAGGTATTCCACAAGAACTACACTATGATAACGATGGTGAATATCTTAATAGTGCATTCAGCAAAACACCACAGATAGTCGCATGTAGCAAACAACAACTGCACCATATTCACCCTAACAAAATGGTAAACGTGAACGGATGTGGATAACTTTAAAGAAACTGCTCGCTGTCTGTTGACGAATACTTCACTTCCAAAAAGTTACTGGTCATGTGCGCAATTACTAAGAAATCGAAGCCATCAACGCACAACAAAAAAATGCGGCTAATGAATTATTTACTGGCCATAAACTGATGTCAGAAACGTAAATCCATTCGGAACACCATGCAAAAGATTAATTGGAGAGCACAAAGGTAAACTGGACAACAAAAGTTAGGATGGAATATTCCGGAATACACTAAACGGAACGCCATATGTACTTAAACAATGAAATAATTTAGTTATGACTTCAAGAATCTGACATAAAATCAACTGAAAACACAAATGGGCAGTTCCACGCGAAGACGGTACAGGCAAAATAATAAAAATACACTATGAAACTAAAACAGCTTGTTCCACAACTTCATGCCCTTAATTTTATGAAAATACAAATGAAATGTTCAATAAATAATTTCTATAATGAATTATCACGAATTCATAGATTAAAACATCGTAACACATAAATTTAGAAGATCGTTGTTCGGGCATATTAATTAATAAGGGATAAATTCACCACAAATTTCTATCTTTATGGTTGAAATAACTATTAAACGTTCCATTGAATAAGTCCAAGTGATATTTCTGTGTCATGGTTTAGTTATCTTCGATTGGTTCATAACTGATTTTGTCCATTACAAAGCGTACGTTCGTAACGAAAAAGTACTAAAAGTTTGAATATATCCAAGCAATTCAACATGCTGCTCAATTTGATCAGTTAAAGGAAAGCACTTCAACTATCTAGTAGTCATGCTATGTCAAGTTTTATATTTGAGCTTTCATGTTTTGAGATACAGCTAACTATGTTTTCCTACGTTCGTAACACCCGACGTTACGAAGTACTATTTCACATCCGTTTGTTCATAACATTTCGATTCTGGCAACTTTCTGTCGGCAAGTCATGCTTTCCTAGATGTTTTCCATCATGTGGGAGAATTGACGCAACATTTGCCTTCTGAGAATCCCGATTACGGTATTTCATATCTAAAAACAGTTCGTCTTGGAGACCCGGACGAATTCCTCGGTATCATCAACTGCTGCATGGAATCATTTTTCGTCTACTCCTCCAAAGAAGGTGAGTGAGACGACACTATTTCCTAACCATTACATCAAATGAACACTGCAATAAAGCTGTTAGGCACTGGACATAAGAAGGCATAATTTTTGATACATAGCCTACATGTGCACAAACCTGTATAGGTTTCAATTTTTCGATAATCTAGGTTTAGAGGCATTATGATCAATATTTTTTAAACGCCGTGTAATAATTAGTGCTTTTCCTGTGTTAATTCACCGGAAAGGATTTGGCATTTTTAGCATCAGTTAATCGAACAGTGTTCAATTCATTACTAGGGTATTAAGTAGGCCACAATTCACAATTATAAACAAGATTTTGTGCACGATGGTCTATGTTCACATACAGTGATACTAGTTGATCTGATACTGATCAGGCATGCACTTGTCAATAGTCCTCATGATTGGGTTTACATGTCATTGTTAAGTGTATACAGTGTACTGACTTCTCCCAGAAAAAAGGAAAAAATCCTAGTAGGCCTATCTGAGAAATTTCAACAACTTCTATTTGTTTTCAACTTCAATAGGTCTACCAATAATACAACGCAGATGATGCATTCAGATTCCAATTGATCCAAGTGCCAGTTTCAGGGAATCAATAAAGGCTACACCTCTGTGCAACCTCGAATATATTCAACAATGTATTTTCTATTTCAGATATTTATTCAGATCATAATTTGGAATGCAGTGATGGATATAGAGAGAGAGACTTTGTCATGTTCTAGCAATTTTATATGGTACACTAACAGATGCTGGTCAGAAAATTGTCCCAATCCTCGAGTAGGTAGTTTTTTCGTTGTAAAAGATAAGAAACAAAGCGCAACGAAGTGCAAAAAATTATAAGGTTTCGATGTTGTGTCGTAGAGGATGTAATACTGTGATGAAACTACATGGATAAATTCGTACGTTCGTAACAAAGTCTTAAAATAAATATATGTAATATGTATTACTGTATGAAGAATTCTAGTGTTCGTTATTTTTGGGTTCTCGTGTAACTTGTTGATTTTGGAGAACAAGAATTTTCGCACTAACGTTTTTAATTTGATAGAAAATGCAAATTTCGAATTCTCAATTTTTTCCTTGTCCAAATGGCGTGCGTTAGTGACAAGCAAATACATGTACCTAAATATGAACGAGGATTAGCTTGAAATATCTGAAAGCAAAATCACAAACTATCTTCAGTCCTTTATTGATGTACATGCCAGTTAAGGATACAAGTGATGAAAACATATATTTCTGATTCAATGAATTCGAAAAGTTGACGAAAAGTATGCTCGCAACAAATGGACCTGCCCAAATAAAACATTCCAGAAGGACAGAGTGAAATGAAGAAGATATAAAACTGATAACGACACAAAACAGCGACGATATCCTTTGAGAGACCCAAATCTCCAAATTTCTTACAATATGAATACTTAACTACCATTGACTACGCCTATTCTATAATTTCAAATCGACCGACTTGTGAAAAATAATTAATTCAACTGATTCAGAGAAATGGAAAGCAGCGATGCATAAAGAAATGCAAACACTTCATGACAACAACGCATGGGATTTAGTTGAAGAACCCGATTGGTAAGAAAGTGATTGACGGCAAATGGGATTTCACATTGAAACCAAAGTGTCTAAATATCTCAAAAATACATGTTTTAAGATTTTCAGATGTTCAGTGGGCAAAAGTTTGTAAACACGTTGAGATACAAAACATGAATACAGTCATAAATTCCCCCTTAAATCGTATAGAGTGGTTTGCTGTCGTCTAATAAGTACCTTAATAATTATGATAATTCTATGCAAAATCAAATCTAGCATTCTAACCATAGAAATGGATCTTCATCTATGCTTTTGTCTTCCAAATGTCTACGGATAACTATGTCATTTTTCGCTGATTCATAGTTTTGACATAGATGATTAGACGAAAAGTACTAAGGCCAGAGTCATAATTTTGGCATGTAATGTCTTCAGGTCATTTCCTATCATGTGCATGTGCTATTATTATGCTTCTGATCGGCAATGTATGTGAGGATGTGGTTGAATGTGAATAGAGTTGCTCAAAATGTTGGTGTTTGCCGTCATTAAGAGGCTCGCAAAATCGAAATGTGTTTAGCTTTATAGACAGGGGTGCATGAACATGAAAGGAAATGACTTGAAAACATTCCATGCAAAAATTCATGACTATGGACTTAGTACTTTTCGTTTTATCAGAGAAAATACAGAAAATTTCATTTTCAAAAAAACTGCACTATGCGTCTCATTGGATTTACATGCACTTTTCTTTGATCCTGTCTGACAAGAAGAGGAACTCACTAGAATTCGACAGACGCTCAGATTCGTAGTAGGCATTGGGTGTACAACATTCTGTGAAAGTATCATTGTCGGCCTCGTTCCCTGCACAAACTCGTGCTGACTGCCGGACTATGAGGTGTACATCATTCTGTGAAAGTATCATTGTCGGCCTCGTTCCCTGCACAAACTCGTGCTGGCTGCCGGACTATGAGGTACACATTATTCTGTGAAAGTCTCATTGTCGGCCTCGTTCCCTGCACAAACTCGTGCTGGCTGCCGGACTATGAGGTGCACATCATTCTGTGAAAGTATCATTGTCGGCCTCGTTCTCTGCAGAAACTCGTGCTGGCTGCCGGACTATGAGGTGCACATCATTCTCTGAAAGTGTCATTTTCGGCCTCGTTCTCTGCACAAACTCGTTCTGGCTGCCGGACTATGAGGTGCACATCATTCTGTGAAAGTCTCATTGTCGGCCTCGTTCCCTGCACAAACTCGTGCTGGCTGCCGGACTATGAGGTACACATCATTCTGTGAAAGTCTCATTGTCGGCCTCGTTCCCTGCACAAACTCGTGCTGGCTGCCGGACTATGAGGTGTACATCATTCTGTGAAAGTATCATTTTCGGCCTCGTTCTCTGCAGAAACTCGTTCTGGCTGCCGGACTATGAGGTGTACATCACTCTGTGAAAGTATTGTAGCGGCTCTTCTCCGAACAAATGATTTCCTCGCTGAGCCGTGCGCTAACTTTCCCCGTACGCTGCATTCGCCGACTTCCCTTTCTCGCTTCTCTCTCCCTATTTGTATTGAAGTATATGAGAATCGTGCTTGATGAATAAAGACACAAAATAAGCAGATACTGACTTCTACAAGTGGTAGCAGAGCGTCCTACGTCCACGCCATTTTGAACAACTGCGCCATGTTGACTGCCACCGAAAGCGAACCTGCCTCACCTCAAATCGCCAGAATCTCCGTGAAACCTCCTCCATTTTACGAAAGTCCCCGGATACATGGTTCGCCAACTTGAGTCCCAATTCGCCCTCGCCAACGTTACGTCATCTCGGACAAGATTCCACCACGCCTTGTCCGCCTTACCGGAGGAGATGCTACGACTTGGACCCGATTTGACTCTTTACGACGACCTCAAAGAGGCAGTATTGACATCCTTACGCGCCAACCGATTTCAACTGATCGAAGAGGCGCTCGCGTCTATCCAACTAAACGATCGGCGTCCCGCCCAGTTCGTTATGGATATAAAGAGGCGATTCTCTGAGGTCGGACTTAAGGCTGACGACGCCGTTATCAAATCTCGTCTCCTTTCTGCCTTGCCATCATCACTTCGATCGGCTCTAGTGGCACACGAAGACGTCGATATAGATACGTTTGCAAAGATAGCGGACAGCATGCTCGCCGTAACCGCTTTAGACTCGCGTTCGCGGTTTGTGGTTTTCAACGTCGTCGTCGTCCAAACTCAGCCTCCCGATCCGATTCACACGATTTCGCACCACGACCATTTCACGCCAACCAACGCCCCATGGTGTGTAACGCCCATATATATTATGGGTCTCAAGCTCGAACATGTCGTTCATGGTGTCACTGGCCACAAAAGACTATACCCATGGTACAGAGAGGACAACAAACCCCGCAACAGCCACGAGCCCCATCGCCGTCAAACTGATCGGTCATGCGTACGGGCCGAGCCATGACCATGATCAGGCCTGCACTCTGACTCTTTCTACTCACGTTCTGTCATCAAGCATGTCGTTCTTGATCGACAGTGGTGCCGAACGTTCCCTCATTCCTATCACATACGTTCCTCGCACGCTCATTACTGCTTGCGACACTAAGTTGCTTGGAGTCAACAACCAACCTATTGCAGTTTACGGTCAATGTTCTCTGGATGTGACTCTTCGAAGCTTGCGCCGGGTATTTACCGTCAATTTCGTTATTGCCGATAGCATCCCATATTGGGGGCAGACTTCATCACTTCAAGTGGTCTGCAATTAGATATGCGTTCACGCCAACTGCACGATCCGCTCACAAGTCGTTACTCCGACCTCACACCGCTCCGTTCTTCTCCATCCGCATCCGTGTCGTTGAAGCAAATTACCCTGAACTTGCTGACTTTCCGATCCTCCTTCATCCGCCAGATTATAACTGTGGTTCAATGGTTACGGTATCTCACACAATCGACGTTACTGGTGGTCCTGTGTCCTGCAAGGCACGCATTCTCTCTCCTATCAAATTTGAAGTGGCCAAATCAGAATTTGATAAACTTATGCAACTGGGTATTATTCGCCCATCCTCCAGTTCTTGGGGATCATCACTGCATGTAGTAAAAAAACCGGATGGTACCTGGCGACCTTGTGGTGACTATCGTGCTCTAAATGCCATTACCAAGCCAGACCGTTACGTAATTCCCAACATAGAAACGTTTCACCACCGACTTCGAGGTGCACGCGTATTCTCAAAGATAGACCTTGTCAAGGCTTACTATTTCATCCCAATGGCAGAAACCGACATTCCGGAAGACAGCAATCTGCACCCCCTTTGGTTTGTTCGAGTTCTTGAGAATGCCTTTCGGACTAAAAAATGCGGCCAGCACGTTCCAACGCTTTCTTGATTCAATTTTTCGTGATTTACCGTTTGTTGTGACCTACATCGATGATGTCATGATCTTCAGCGACTCTCTAGAGCAACACCAGCAACACCTAAGAACCGTGTTATCCCGGCTCACTGACCACAACCTCCGTATTCAGCTGCTAAGTGCACCTTCTCCAACGATCCATCGAATTCCTCGGGTTTCACGTGAGCGCTTCGGTAATAAGACCGCTAACTGCCCGCGTCGAATCAGTGTGCACACTTCCAGCACCGAATGACGAGAAGGATTTACGCCGTTACATAGGTATGTTCAATTTTTACCAACGTTGTATTCCTCAGTTCGCCGAACTTGTCGCTCCTCTCCGACAACAGCTATCTCCCGGCACATTTGCATGGTCAGAGGTGCACCAGCAAGCCTTCGAACAATTGAAATCTGCTTTGATGGCCTCCGTTACTCTCACTTTCCCAGCATCCAACGCCAGCTTGACTATCACTACGACGCTAGTGCTCATGCCATTGGGGTTTGTCTGCACCAAATTGTTGATGGGGACTCTCAACCGTTATCGTTTTTTCTCTCGCAAGCTGTCGGCTACGAACGCAATTACAGTACTTTTGATCGTGAACTCCTTGCCATTTTTGCCTCCATTAAGAGATGGAAAGAGTTTATACACGGTCATAATGTCACCGTTTTTACCGACCATCGACCCATCGTTGGCGCTTTCGGCAACACCAAACCCCGCTTCTCCGATCGACAGCAGCGACAGTTTTCTGTGATAACCGAATACGTTAACGACATCGTGTATGTGGCTGGCCACGAGAACGTCGTAGCAGATGCTTTTTCTCGGCCCCCGGCATTACCTACCTCTGAATATACAATCTCAACAGTACAAGATGCAGATAAAGTTTTCCCTATTGACCTACCAGGAATTGCTGATCGGCAAGCCAGCACTGACTTTGATCGCGACTCATTAAAAGTTTATCCAGTCGGCTCTCGGAACTCTACTGTGAAACTTCCCAGCCTAATCCCAGGCCTTTCATCCAATAGATTTACGCCGCTCTATTTTCGATTCTTTGCACAATCTTTCTCATCCTGGTCTCAAAGCTACATTTAGATTACTCAATACACGCTATTTCTGGCCAAAGATGAAGACCGATATCGAAACCTGGTGCGCTGAGTGTCTACCTTGCGCAACAAAGCAAAATCGGCCGCAACATTAAGAAACCCCTCGGAGAACTGCCTCATCTCTGACACAACGCTTCACCATAGTTCACATCTGACATCGTCCGGACAAATTAACGCCTCCTGACCTCGAACAAAACGCACCCGACCTCGCTACTTCTGACCATGATCGATTCATTACTCTGAGTGGATTGAAGCCGAGGCCTATCGCCGACATTTCAGCCGAGACCAATCGCTTAAAAAGCTTCCTAAACACATGGATCGCTCGTTTCGGACCCCCTCTAACCCTTATTATGATCGGGGAACTCAGTTTTCGTTCGGAATAGATGGCTAAAACTCACTGAGTTACTCGGCATTCATCATATACGCGATCAGTAGCTTACAATCCCAGAGCTAACGGATATGATCGAACGGGTGACACCGCAATTTAAAGACCGCCCTTAAAGCCGAGGGGGAAGAAAGTATTGGCTCGATCAAACTCCCCATCATTCTTTTCGGTTTGGCGAAAATATTTCCAGACGAAAACAATATCTCTCCATTCTCTACAATCTTACTGGTCGAACAACCGCTCTGTCCACCGCTGAGCTCTCAACGACATTCAAATTGACAGAAATCTCTACTAAACTGCATGGGACTAATTCTTCCTTTCCGTTTTGCCTCAACGCCGATCAACAAAGACTTATCTACCGGACAGTCTGAATCATTGTTACGCATGTGTGTGTTTCGTCTTGACCGCGTTGCGCTCTCCTCTCGACGGCCCCATACCAAGGGACCCTACGAAGTTCGTTGCGTCCGCGCCTGCAGACACCTTTACAATCATCATCAAGTCCAAACCTTGAAACCTGTGTCCATCGATCGCCTCACAGCCCAGCTGTTGCTTACGTCATATTTCTCCTGCTAGAGATACACAACTTTAATTCTACAGCCCCGACGTCATGTCTCCGTCTCCTGATCCCATGTTTGTGATCTCGCTTAGCCCACGGATTACTCGCTCGCCACGCGGAATCGTAAGTCCAGTTACGTTCGCTGACAATGTTTGAGTCATTGTTTTGACCTTGGCAGCTCCGCAGACTGGGGGAGGGAGTCTTGTAGCGGGCTCTTCTCCGAACAAATGATTTCCTCTGCTGAGCCGTGCGCCTCTAACTTTCCCCGTACGCTGCATTCGCCGACTTCCCTTTCTCGCTTCTCTCTCCCTATTTGTATTGAAGTATATGAGAATCGTGCTTGATGAATAAAGACACAAAATAAGCAGATACTGACTTCTACAGTATCATTTTCGGCCTCGTTCTCTGCAGAAACTCGTTCTGGCT
>CAJQUW010003079.1:0-67706 GCA_907163375.1 Prostheceraeus crozeri
TCTCAAATATGACACATTCCCTTGCCACACTTATCACTACAGTGCATCGTCCGCCGTCCCGAAGGAACACCATGGTCAGTGGAATATTGCAGCAAAAAACTCTCCGTGTCTTGCTCGGCTTTTCAGTGAAAAAAGTCCGCTTTTATATAGCATGAGAAGACTGGCTCGGACATGGAAAACCTGTAGGTGTTGGTAAGAGGTGGACAGACTTTTTTTAGCAGCTTGATTCACCAGCGTTTTGCAATGGAGATGTTTAGAGGCCACCCATGACAAGATAGCTAAGACTCAACCGATTGGCGTTTCAAAGTGCTACGTTGAGAGCTGTGTCAAATGCCCAACATGAACATGAGTTGCTCCCAGCGGTTACGTCTCAAATATGACACATCTCCCTTGCCACACTTATCACTACGGCATCGTCCGCCGTCCCGAAGGAACACCCTGTCAGTGAATATTACAGCAAAACTCTCCGTGTCTTGCTCGCTTTCAGTGAAAATGCCGCTTATACCATGAAAAGACTGGCTCAGACATGAAAACCTGTAGAGTTGGTAAGAGGTTGACAGACTTTAGCACTTGATAGCAAGCCCGTAGAGAGCTTGAATTCATCAGCGTTTTGCAATGGAGATGTTTAGAGGCACCATGGACAAGATAGCTCAGACTCAGCGATTGGCGTTCAAAAGTGCTACGTTGAGAGCTTTTTATTGTGTTTGGTGTCAAATGGCCAACATGAGTTGCCCAGCGGGTTTAGGTCTCAAATATGACACAACATTTTTTTTTTTCCCCCTAGCCCACACTATCACTTACGGCATCGTCCGCGTCCCGAAGGACCAACCCGTGTGGACTTTACAGCAAAAAATCTCCGTGTCTTGCTGCTTTAGTGAGAAGTCGTTATAGCTGAGCGACTGGCTCAGACATCTTAAAAATGCTTTCAATGCTTCGCAGGGTCGAAAAACCCAAGAAACCTCAAAAACCTAGTGACTTTAAATTTTTTCAATTTTCGATATTATGAAATTTTAAAGTAGTCCATCTTGGGCAGGTCAATAGGAGAACTTTTTTGAATCAAGTCAAAGGACTTGTTGAAGGCAAAGTTACAAGCTTTAAAGTTTTTGGAGTCTTTTATGGTGGAGGACGAAGGCATTCCTGGCGAACTCGAAGTTGAGCCTTAGCTGATATCCAGCAATGAAAATTTTCTAAGTCGGTTTTTTTACAGAAATTGGCAATTGGAATGTCCGAAGCATATCGGAGCTCAGAGAGGACTACCTTTGACAATCGTTCCCTCAATGACAAAGTCTCCGTCGGTTCCAGCTTATATAAGTGTGTGGCGATAGTGATGATGTAATATATTCCACACACTTAACATCCCGTCTAAATTTATAATTTTGTATTTAATGATAATAATATATGAGAGAATAACTAAAATTGTAGAAGATCTCCGGTTTAGTGCTCGATTGAGCTGGAATACATTATCCATGTAGAATTTGACGCTGAATCCGAATCTGTCCTCCGTTTTCCATCGATGTTCGTTTTGGCTTCAGTAGGCCGCCATCCGGCAAAACTTCTCAAAGTCGTTTTCGAAAATGTTGAACATTTTTTGCCGATGCCTTGGATAACTCTACGATTGACTTGAAACTCACAGACAGATAAAGATTTCACGCTGATTCCAATCTTGAAATCGTATTCATCCGATGCTACGTTTTGAAAGCTACAGCCAACAAAACGTCAAATTCTAACTTGGTTTTTACAAGTCCACCTCTTAAATGGCGTTTCACTCTAAACGAAGACAGACGGAACAGCCGATTCTTCACTGAATTGTCTCACTCTTAGCTTTCAAACGAGCTATGGCACGACAAAATCCGTCCACTGGAAGCCAAAATCGAAGCGAGCTGTCCAGAGGGGGGACGTCAGCGAAAATTTTTTCTCTCCGATTGACTTGAAACTCACCATACAGATAGAGAATTTCACGCTGATTCCAAATCTGAAATCCGTTTTCCAATCCGATCTTCGTTTTGAAGCTACAGCCCAAAACGTCCCAAATTCTAACTCTGTCGTTTTTCGCCAATGTCCCAAAATCTTAAATGGCGTCTCACATCTAAACGAAGACAGATATGAACAAGCCGATTCTTTCAGTGAATTTTTCTCACTCTTAGCTTTCAAACGAGCTATGGCACGACAAAATCCGTCCACTGGAAGCCAAAATCGAAACACATACAAGAAGCAAAACCACACAGATGAGACGAGATATACACACAAACAGACCAATAACGCAAACAGAACCTCCACGAACCACCGACAACTAGAAAAAAAAACACAAGACCCCTCTAAAAAAAACATGATAAACAAACGAGATAACCTAACCAAAAAAAAACACCGAATATCCAATTAAAAAAGACACACAGATGCAAAGACAACCAACACAAATTCGAAACAAACAAAAAAAAATAACTGACACAAAAGATACAATACGACAAGAGAGATTACAACAAAAACCACCCAGAAAATGACCGACAAAAAAACACATAACCAACGATAAACCAAACTAAACAAGAACCAACCGAGAAAACGATAACGAAAACACAACACAAGACACACCGAGAGCTCACGAAAAAACCCACGAACAATCATACAGAAACGAAAACTATCAAGAACACAATAAATAGGACTAAACACACAACACGAGACAAAAAAGAACGAAACGAACGATGACCCAACAGACAATACTAACCGAAAACAAAAAAACAAGCTAACTGTCCAGAGGGGGAGTCACGAAAATTTTTGCTCTCCGAGTGACTAAACTCTCCATCACAATAGAGATTTTCACGCTAGAATCCGAATCTGACCTCCGTTTTCCACATCCGACTGCTTCGTTTGGGCGCTAACACACCAAAACGCCCAAATTCGAACTCGGCTTGTTCGAACAATGTCCCAAAATCTTAAATGGCGTCTCACATCTAAACGAAGCCAGATAGGAACAAGCCGATTCTTTCAGTGAATTTGTCTCACTTTTAGCTTTCAAACGAGCTATGGCACGACAAAATCCGTCCACTGAAAGCCATAATCGGAGCGAGCTGTCCAGAGGGGGGGGACGTCAGCGAAAATTTTTTCTCTCCGATTGAGCTGGAAATACACCATTTCCATGTAGAATTTGACGCTGAATCCGAATCTGGCCTCCGTTTTCCCATCCGATGCTTCGTTTTGGCTCTACACACCAAAACGTCCCAAATTCTAACTCTGTCGTTTTTTCGAAAAATGTTGAAAATTTTTCTCTCCGATTGACTTGAAACTCACCATACAGATATAGAATTTCACGCTGATTCCAAATCTGAAATCCGTTTTCCCATCCGATGCTTCGTTTTGAAGCTAGAGCCCAAAACGTCCCAAATTCTAACTCTGTCGTTTTTCGCCAATGTCCCAAAATCTTAAATGGCGTCTCACATCTAAACGAAGACAGATATGAACAAGCCGATTCTTTCAGTGAATTTGTCTCACTCTTAGCTTTCAAACGAGCTATGGCACGACTAAATCCGTCCACTGGAAGCCAAAATCAAAGCGAGCTCTCCCGAGGGGGGGGACGTCAGCGAAAATTTTTCTCTCCGATTGCGTTCAAATTCACCATACCGATATAGAATTTCACGCTGAATCCGAATCTGGCCTCACGGGCTGAGTCAGCATGATGACTCATCGTTGCACATTTTGTCCTTGAATTTGCCATGGGATTACTACTGATGCTAAATTACTATGGGTTTTATTGCGCTAATCAAATTCTTTTATGCTCATAGTTTCTCAAATTTTTAGCATGCAACTACTCTGTCTCAACATGCCCAGATGTTTGTGCTATTTTAAATACAAGCAATCAGAAATTGCGGATTTGAAAATAATATAGTATCATTTAAACATAATTCCATTTAGTTATAATTCTTTTCACGACACAATCAACTTTTTATCGATTTTTCAACGAGAAACGTCGGCTTGAAAACTGATAAACATGCACAACTCAATTTCACATATTGAATTCGAAGTAAATAGGCCTTGAGCATGTGACATCATTTTTTTTCATCACACAAATGAATTCAAAGTATTGGTAGGACTCCTTGTGATAAGTCTGCTACACACCTGAGATTAATTGAGACATTTTCCATTTACCAGTAAATTATATGAAGTATGACGCTTATAACTTTTTAGCATTTGTAAAAGGAAGAGCAGGTATAACAGTAATCACTAATAGAAAAGTCTATACGTTCATGATCAATGAACCCAAATCCATGCCCAAATCTCTCATTCGATTTTGTTTTTGGGATTTCCAAATACATGTACCTAGACTTGCAGTTAAATGCTGAAACAAAATTGACAAGCTAAATCTGAAAACATTTAGAAACTTACCCTTTTTCTGTAGTCCGATCCAATAGATGCTTTTTTAATTCAATAATTCTGATACATGAATCAAAGGAACTTGATGGCTTCATTGAGTAGAAGAACTCACTGACTACATATGAGTGATTTTCATTTTCGATTTGTTGATAATTGAAAGAGAATTGATGGTAAATCCATATAAATGGACACATTGCAGGTCAGTGAGGTAGTCGTAAGTAGATTGTGCTCCATGTATTGTGCATGATAACGAAATAAGATGATGAAAATCGTGGACGATCACAAATCCGACGATGACTAAATAACGGTTTTGTAAGTAGAAATATCCTCTTGATGCGCTGACTTTTGTAATAGCAAGCAGCACACGTAGACACGGGTTCGATGCACCACGAGCGCGAAGAGTGCACAAGCTACTGCGCCTGACTTGCGCAGCTTTCTGTTTCACGTCATCGGCGGACAATAATTACAAGCAGGGACTATGAGTCACAGGCATCAACAATTCGCAGCGGGAGAATATTATCGACCACTACTTCTCAGTCTGCACGCAGATGCGGCCACGGCCATCACAGGCTGCCAACAATGTGACTGAACTCCCTTAGCTGCGTGCGCGTGGCGATCGAATTTCCTTAAGTGACGGAAAGTTACAGAAGCGAAATACAATTACGCAGATGGAACTGGATGCTTATGCAATTGTTTGGTCCAGTTACACACTGATTTAATATCAAAATTTTTGAAAATTATTAGCCAAGCAATTTGGCGAACACACGAGCAAATCGATCAAAATCGACATGGATGGGAACGGTATACGTGGAGCTTATAGATTTCAATTGACAGATATTTCGATTTGAGAAGCAAAATGTGTGCCAGTACTTAGAATTGCTTAGGCTCCCTTTGAGAATATATGTCATGCGTAATTGTTTACCTGATTCGTTCGTCAGTGTTGATTGATGTTGTTGCCATAATAGCTATACAGTATACATGTAGTGAGTGTTAACGATGATGAAAAATGAGAGGAAGAAGAAACGGGGACAGAGTGAGTGAGAAAGAGAGAGGGAGATGATGAAGTCACCCGAATATCTATTTTATACAGGCATAAAGTAGATATTCGGGTGACTTCATCATTTTTTTCTGTACGTCTACAAAATTTCATCAAATAAAAAGAGCACATGTATATAAAATACTCGAAATAATAGTATATACGCATGTTTCATATGTCAATGTTGTATCCATGAGCGATTCTTTGAGTTATTTAAATGCATTTATGTCACTTCTTACAGCATCAATATTATTAGTTAAAGTCGGTATCTAATTCAAATGGACAACTCTTCAAATGGACAATGAAACGCACTTTTAGTTATATTTTATCCACGTACATGGATGATCGATGTTTTAACCATATACTATTCCAAATTATTATTTAGAGCAAATTATATTTACATTTCGCACTCTTCACAATGTTAAATATTATTAGTAGCGTATAGCCATTCTCATTCCAAAGAAAGACCATTTTACTTAATATGTAGCGATACTTCTTGATAGGGTTTATCCATGGTGCATGCATTATCCATGTTTTATCCAAAAAACGGTCATCTAGGGCTTATATCCGCAGAAACAATTAAAATGTTTAATCAACGTTTATTCGACGTTTCTTCAAAGTTTTTGACACCAAGTTGATTTTTGGTTAGTTTTCAACGATGATTTCAACCGTTGAAAAAACGTCATTTTATAATTGGGAATGAGAGTAAATCACCAAGCCACAGTAAAAAAATGTTTATTTACAATTCATTATTATTTGCAATTTAACCAGAGATTTCGACAGACATTCCATTGCTCACTTTCATGAGAAATAGTGGAGAGAAAGGGGAGATTCAGTTTTTTGCGGATATTGCGTTCCCGTGGTCCAAAAAATTATTTGAGCAGCTCTAAAAAAGTCAAAATTTTGCCGATTTATATACAGTACTACCGAGATGACTCTCCTATATAAGTATAGTATGAAACAAGTTGGATATCACAAGGTATGAATTTTGCTGAAAAGCATAGGCGGAAATGAAGCTGATTATCAAGGGAATTTCATGAATTGCACTACGATGAAAGTCTTCATGAAAAAGTCATGATATTATTCGTGCTTTCTTGGCTGAAATTTCAAGTTTTTAATTCAATTTTCACTGGCATGATTTTATGGCTATTTTGCTGTGCCACTGGCAGGTTGCCTGTGATATGGTCACGCTTAGGAAGGCGATCTTGAGCATGAAAGTAATTAGGAACCCATCGAGTTGCTAATTTAGCAAACATCAAATCTCCAATGCTGTCATGAGAATCTGTAAAATAACAATAACTCCTTCTGCATTGCAATCAAGATCACACAAATCCGTAGCAATTTTTTCAAAACTTCACAAATCTGCATATCTCACATTTGGTAACAATACTAAATTGCATTCACCTCGAGTTCATTTCATAAAATCGAAAGTGCATACACAAAAATTGGGGATTTAATATGTACGGAGTTACAGCTCTACCTAATATACATGCTGCATGAAATCAACGATGCCACTTTGCTGAATATCTAATGCCATTTCTACTGATTAATTAATTAAATTCAATTTAAAATCAGTCAACATTGAATTTCACAATTTGTTTTTTTTTCCTAATAAATATTAAGAATAATTGCTTTATAAAATTTAAATTCCTAGCCCGGCATACAAAACAATGCACCGTTAGCAACCAGAAAATTACATTCACAATTTTAAACATGCACAAGCTCTTATTTTCTTTCGTTTTATCAATCGGTAAGTACAACAGCCGTAACCGAGAGTTCCACAACCATATTTAGAGCTGATGTTCTTGACGAACAGATGCCTACTGTTCACTTAAGTATTGTCAGGCTAAACAGGTTGTGATAATAGATGAAGGTTTAGGGATCTCAAACCATCATTATATCAATTTTTGCTGTAGGCTTTTGGATTCCTTGAGCAATTTTCTGTACAGAGTTGAAAATCCAGGAACTCTGAAGTCCTGAAGGTGCAGCAATTTTTCGTGTTGCTGAAGTTCTCTTAGAAGTTTGAGTACATATTCAATTTTGAGGCCTAAACTTGATCGCCATACAGTTCTAGTCAACCATCATCATTTCTCTTGACCATCATCATTGAGAAGTTATGTCACGATTTCGAGGCATTTGTTTTTGTCCTGGAAATGTGTTGTAATTTTTTGACAGAAAACCGACGAGGCCCAGTTGTCGCTGCCTAGTATGCCGGTAGTTATCAGCCTACCAGGTACTACGGAATTAAAACTTATTTGTTGAAATGTGATTGAGACGAAATGTTTGGATATCCTTCAACCTCGGTTACCATCATTGCAGACTGACAAGATTTGGCGCTCTCCTGCTTGCTAGACAATCTGCACATAATACCGGTATGATAACCGGTTTTCATAATAGCGGTATGAACCTCTACAGTCAATTATCTGTTTTTGGTGTGTCTGATAAGTCTCATCGAGATCCATCTTATAATCGACTCAAATTTCTCTGATGTTCTCAGACTCCGCTTTTATTCTGGAATTATCAATATTTTTGATATGCTGACTCAGCTCTTGTGGTTTTTGGTCTCGCTTTCGGGCAAGGTAAATATAGCACCGACATCATTTGTGGTGCAGAATCATGGCTAATCCAAGCAGCTGATGATAATGTGATCTCAATGCCTAATTGTCAGTAAATGAGACAGGCTCGGGGTCTTCGTGGGTCTGATGCTTTTATTTTCTACAAGCTCCACCTCTCTTAGTCTTCAGCTCTTGCCTAGTCAATGGGACCAAATCAAACGTACCGGTAACCGTACTCTGTTGCCGATTTGGTGACCGCCAAACTTTACCTATCGTGTGTCATCCGTAATGGGGGAAAACGAGATCGCATGACATTATTCTTAATTCTTAAAAGATCCAATTGATGCATCCACGACTGATCATTTCATGATTGTTAAAGATGTGAGTGATCCACGCCATCATCTTCAAGACTGTGATAGCAATGACCTGCTCCAACTGATGAGTCAGCCAGCGCGTGGTAACCATGTCTCAGACGGCACTATTACCGGTACTAATAAGGCATACAAATTTGGTTGTCCTATAATCATAGCACCGCTTAGTGGCTGTGACCACAAATGGCTTTTTGTCCAAGCATGAACTATAGGGAAAATAATACTGCGAAACTCAATCTGCGATCGCTTTAGGCGTCCTGCTATGCCCAATGTTGTGCCTTATTAAATTCCATCATCATGTCTGATCTCCCTACCGATTCCGATGACATTGACAGTTGGGTCGAAGTTTTTACGTTCCTAGTGAAAATGTGTTTTCACGCTTCTCCTTTAGAACAAACAGCCCAGATGAGATCGAATGACCCAATATGTTTAACTCATTTCTCAAACCGTTGTATGATGCCCGAGACAAGGCCGAAAAATAGGGGAAGCCATTGTAGATTTATGCAACTGCTAGAGAAATTCTTGAGTGGACTCAACAAGGCGAAAACCAGATACTTCATCAGATTCAGACAATAACTTCAAGAATTCTGTCAACTCACTAGCCAGGAAAAGTACCAGCCACAATATCAATGACACCGATACTATTCGTTTGAACGATGAATTCTCAAATTTTTCTCAGCTGCCGATGTTCATTTATTTCATAAGGAACGGCTCCGAGATTACCGCAAGTGACACTGAAATTGTCAGAATGATAACATTTTTCAAATCTGTCTCCAAGGGTCCATCCAGACCGCATGCCTGGTACAGATGCTTTGCGGCTTGAGGGCAGTTCATACGGTACTTCTACGCGCGCATGAAAAGAAACATTCCGACGTCATGACATGGAGAGTGAAACAATTTTCCATTTTTGGTAACACACAGAAGTAAGGTTTGAATTATGAAGAGACATTTTCTCCGGTTGTTAATGCAGCATCTTTGCGTACTGCTAAAAGGATATCAGTGCCATGAAAGCCATATTACAAGCATTATTTTAAGTAAAAAACATGTGGAAAGATGCATTTTTTTCTTGGAAAGTGAGTCAAACCTGAAAATAATTACGTGCGGATATGTCATGAAGAGTAAGCCTGTATAAGCACAGTCTTCGAAAGATTTAGCATGTCAAACTGACTGTCAAGCGGCTTCTTCACCTCTTGATCCTGGTGCACATATTGTGAAGACAACAAATAAGGACAAGAAATTCGATTATATGTCATCAATCACCAATCGGAATTATGTTGTCCTTGTCATTGCATACTCGAACTGATATTTCACATAGTGCATCAGCATTGGCTCGCGTTGTGCAGCGATCCAAGTATTCATCATTGGCAGTGTGTAAACCATCTTCTTTGCTATTATTTAGAGCAAAACATTTCGGGATTCTGTATAAATTTGACGAAAATGATGTAGTTGGCTATGCTGATGCAGATTTTGGAGTAGATTTAGCTGACAAATCTTCATTTCTCAATTTCATTTAATCAATCAGAATAATGTACACACCTGCTGCTATACATGTTTCTAATAAGCCCACGTGCTGTTGAAGACATGATACTACTTTCATTAGGTTCATAAGCTTTCATTAGGTTCTGCTTTATAATTAGCCGGAACAGCTTTATCGCATCAGACAAAATAAGAGAAATAAGAACACACAAATCAATGTCAAGGTTGAGTAAACATCCGCTGTATATTTTACAATTTAGTGTCATCATGTATTAGGCCTACATGTCATTCCTGTCAATATCTCTTGCCTGTGAGGCGATATGATAGATTTGCGCGTCCTATGAGAGCAGATACTAAATTTTGCAAAGCATTTCAATCATTCGTCTGTCTACAATTTTGTCATAAACGTTTTGTACAGGATAGGGATAGAATTTGCTTGCAGATATCATCGCAATGGCAAATGAATGAAGCTGTTCCATGGTATTGCATAAATTATCATACTGATTCAGAATTTCAGAAAATAGGGGGCCTTTCATTTACCATCACTACAGGAAGCCTAAAAGGATGATCTCTACGAAGTATTTTTTGATGCAACTAGGCGTTCCGGGCCTCACGTACCACCATCCTCAGGCTAAGAACATGACATTGACATGACGTCACAACCCGGGCTTAGGACAGACAGTTACATTACAAAATTGCAATCCATCTGAAATCATGCTTGAATGGTATTGCTGTTAACAGGAAGCCATGATAATGAATAGACCATTTATACTGAAAAGCGCAAGCCAGATCCTGGGTGTCTAATGTCCATTCCTTTATTTACTGCAGGTATTTAATAAAAAAATGTATAAGCGTTCCCGAAGTTTTGGGGACTCGCACGTTTTCTGGGGAATTCACGATAAAATGAACCTAGAGATGCCTGCTTTTATATATATATCAAGGAAAAAGATTTTTTCAGCGAATTTAAAAGTTTATAATTTCTAACTTGCGATCAATGCTAGGAGATAGATATTTGTTTTGTTGAGCTTCCTGTGGCTCAATCCCAATTGTCTCTCAATTTTCTCAACTGAGTCAGTGCTCTTTCATAATATTGGATGGTTGAAATCTTCAATGTCTATCTGATTCCTATTATTTTTCCGTTGGATGTGTTCAGCAACCGCGCTATCGGAATTAGTATTGTTAAAACTACGTCTGTGTTTCATGCATCGTTATTTAGATGGTCTATTGGTGTTACCAATATGAATATCACATTATAAAAGTTTGTACACATATTTTTTTATTAATCAGTAAATAAAGGAGTTGACACCTAGGTACTGGCTTTCGTTTCTCATTCAGAAATTATGTTTATATGAGGTCATAATATCCCTCTTAGTGATGTTCATTTTTCCTATGAAGCACCCACTCTCAGCGTTAACTATGCTTTGCGTGAACTGAAATTATTATTTGCATAGTAGGCGTATACATGATAATAATAATTGTATTTGGATGAACAAATACATAGCCACAAAGGGCAGTCGACAAATGTTTATCATGTTAGAAATAAAAAGGGTACTACCATGTAAGGGTATGTCATGATGGACATGTATGGGATAAAAGTGTAGTTTAAGCGTGCCAATGTCACACAAACTGTTAATATACCGATGCCCCTTGATCTCCGCGATGCAAGCATGCCTGTATAAGTGGATATCCATAATTAGTTCTACAAGCATGAAGTAAGTTTGTAATCAGTTGAAAATCAATTTTTCATTATTGGCATACCGTTAAGATTCACAAAGTATGCAACGTAAAGCTGGCACAATTCAATTTTCTCGCGATTCCGAATTGCGTGACTCTGGTGTGCGATTGATCGAAGATCTCGAAATTATAGATTGATCGATGATTTCCTCAACGTTAGTGATTAGCGGTTGACAGCTATACTACTATAGTTAGCATTATCTTGACATTCTTGACCAGGGGTTCCCAAACTCTGGACCACGGCATCATTTTCGAGGATCAAAATGATCTTGTCATGAGCACGCTACGCATGATTTCCCTGTAGTTTATTTCGTTGTCAATCAAGTTCAATTTGTCCTTTAGGATGAGAGTCACATTTAAACCAGACTTGAGTTCTATTTCTGCGAGGCACAACGAGTTTTATGTCTTGCACCAACTCTGTGCCTTGGGTGAATTCCGCCGCAGGCACAAAGCGAATTCACTTTTCTTGTTCGGATTACTGAAATATTAATTTATTGTCTTAGTCAGAATTTCAATGACTTCTAGTCTCGACGTATTTTGCAATGATTCTTAACTTAGACTCACAGGAGCGCCTTCTGTGGAGGTGTCCCTTTTTGAATTTATTTGGATATTGGAAAATCAATACTTGATTCGAACATTTATTACAATTTAGTATTATTGAATCGGTCACACAGCAGCATACTTCCGAACAATCCTCGTTGGATAAGCTATCCATTCTCATTCTGCAATCAATTCTCGTCAACTCAAGCAGGTCCATCTAGAAATTTCAAATTTAGTACAATCCATTCCTGCTACTTATAATGACATCGTAGCGGCACTGTTGAACTGCGCATGGTATGTATAGCATGTATTCATTCAAGTGTGAAGTAGGCCATTATGATGTCTGTGGAATACCGTGTTGTCTATAAAGGCAATATTTTGTTTATAGCTCTTCCAATTATTATAGTTCTATTCCAAATTGAATGGGTCTACAAGAACTTATGAAATCAATTTGAAAGGCGGGGGAAAATTTTCATGCACATTCATCTTCCATTTCCCAAGATAAAGTAATTTCAAAATAATTGAAAGAAAATACCTTCATCACTACTACCTACTTTTATCAGTAATACCACAGAAGCATCTCACCATGCACTCGAAAAACCCAGATAAGCATGTGAGTACGTTCAAACGCTGCATTGAGGTTAACTGGTGCATTTGAAGCTCAAATAACTTTCACTGGCACAGTACAAATCCTGATTTCACACGTGTGGCGTTATTACGCTTCAGCTGCAACGTCAGCTGTTTAACGTTTCCTTTGTTAAGATTACTACTAGAGTAATGCACGAATTCAATGCCAACAACTGTGATGCTGTTATTATATTCAACTTTAATTTTATGGTGTGAAAGTCTCGAAATCCTTTTCCCATAACTATCCACTACTCGATTTTAATATCAATTCGTGTAGTGTGTTTTACGTTTGACTTTAATAAATTATTGCGTCACAAATGGCAAAAACAAAAATAGCATACAAGCATAAATTTCGGAGCATCCATTAACCATTTTGTCCGGTTAATCGATGCCAACCTTAAAATATCTACTACAGTAATGTTTGAAATTTTGCAAAAATGGTGAAATGTAATGCTATTACACATGGAATTGCTCATAAATATACATGTATGGTATGTGCAAGTCTTGAGCTTTGTGAATTTGAATATGTTAGTTCAGATTATTGCTATTCGAAAAATAATGTTTGCCACACTGTAAAACTTAAAATGGAACTGGACTGGAACTCATACTGTATTCTGAAATAATATTTTCAAAATAGCAGATATTCACATTTTAAATTGCTTTTTATGTTATCATTGAGGCGAATTCACGAAGGTGTGATGATTCGTCACAAGGTTTTGTGATGGCTATCACACAAGTCTGTGACTAGATAATTTCAAAATTCACAAAGCTTGCGATAGTTGTAACAGGCTATCACACCATTGCTATCAATTGCTATGTTAAATACGTCATCGCTCGTTGAGGTTGGCATAGAAACATAGCTGATTCAGGCGATCTGATGAATAGCAAGTAGCATCGTAACGAATTTCAATTGATCATTATTTCTACAATGTCCCGCAAACTGTACACTGAGCGACAGAAGGCATTTGTAATGGAGTCAATCAGCGCACACAAAGATATTATTGAATCGAAAAAAACGATTTGGCTACGAATCTCAAGAAAAATAAAGCGTGGAGTTCTGTTGCAGAAGCATTCAATGCCGAGTTTGCGGAAGACGTAACAGGTAAAGCATTAAATCAGTTATACAGAAAGTGGAAGTCGCTGGCTCGGAAAGAACTTGTGGAAGTTAAGCAATATCGAAATAGAACAGGCGGTGGCCCACCAATCCCTCACAACTATTCCGCCACGACATCTTCTATTCTCGACCTGGATAACGATATTGTTCTGACTATTCCTAATCCTTACGACAATGCTATAAACGTAGATGAAAACATTCATCCGCATGATGAATCCAATAGTCACCAGTCAATTGCTCAACAAACATCTCAGAAAAAGATGACAATAAAGAAGGATGACATGCTTCTGTTGAAACACCACAAGCGGATGGAAGTTCTTGAAGTTCAAAGGCAGACTTATTTGAAACAGCAATTGGCATTCGACACAATGCGAGAGACAGCAGAGGTACAGAAGGAGTACTACAAACAGTGGATTACTAGATCCGGATATCATGAAGTGGGACCGCATTCTACACCTGAGTGGTATCAGTGCTAAGTGACATTTTTGTGTTTGTTTTTTCATGTAGACTAAAACTGTATTTACTACAATTTTCGTTATTATTACATGCAGATTTCTTGGCATACATTATGAATAATAAATTTGTTAACAATTACAAACTCTTCGCTTTACTGGACAAACATTTATACAAACATTTATCGTCGCGTATTTTCGATGTAATGAATTTGTTAAAAACATTCGTAAATATTGTAAGAAATGATATTTAACTAAGGATCAATCAACTATTAGCTGATTAACTAATAATCAATCACAAATTCATGATTTTATCTCTGCCCTCACATATTTTATCTCTATTACATCCACATTTATCCTCGTATTTTGTCAGGATAATATTTTCAGCTCTAGTTAATGTAAATTTCATGTAGATGACTTGCATACTATAATATTGTATTCATTAGAAAAGTTGTATATTGACAGCCGCTTGAGCAAGTATGAAAAAATCTAAATTAATATTTCATTTTTCATTTTCATCTTCCTATATGCCTACTACTTTATCTGGTATACGATTTCAAAATTATTGTACATAAAAGCGAATTATATAAGTTAGTTTTCATTCGTTCGATGAAAGCTCACTTCAGCGGAAGAAAAATCGGCTAATGAGAGTTGCTCTATAAACGGAACCACGAGCTGAATTTTCAGATTCAATAACATTTTGGTTGAAATTTTGCAGATTACAAGGAATGTCATCTTCGAATGTTACATCTTTGAGAACACACAAGTTATGAAGTACTGCACATGCTACCACTACAACATTTGCAGTTTCATATTTCAGACGAATTCGTGAGTCTGGATCGAGCACTGAAAAGCGTGCTTTCAGGACACCGAAGGTTCTTTCAACGCATCCGCAGGCACGAATGAAGTGAAAATTGTAATCTTTTTCAGCTTGTGTTCTTGGAAATCGCACTGGAGTCAACAGTACTTGTGAACATGCATAACCTTGATCACCAATGATCATCGATCCTTGTAGGTCACCACTCTCTAGTCGCTGTTTCACTACAGACGTATTGTAAATCCTTGAGTCTTGTCCGATCCTGGATGACGGCAACTATATCTTGAATAATATAATCATTAGTCACTATCACATGAACATTAAATGATGGATATCCCTTTCTATTGAAAAAAGTCGTACCGTGTCCACTCGGATTTTTTATGCGAATGTGAGTACAATCAATAGCACCAATAATCGACGGTATTCTCATCTTCTCACGGAATCCTCTGTAAACATTCATTTTGCCGGCTTGGCTTTGCGGGAATAAAATGTAAGTACTCGAGAGAGAAGCGATAGATTTTGTTGTGTCTCGAACTATACGAGAAACAGTAGGTTGCGAAATACCACGAAGATCACCGAGTGCGTACTGATAAGTCCCAGTTGCGTAGAATTGTAGAGTCACTCCCAATTGAATCGCTGAAGGAACGGCATTACTTCTGTTTGTGGCTCGATCGAGTTGTAAATTATCCAATAAGTCCATAAACATATGCTTAGTAATCCTGAAACGTCTGATGAATTCGATCTCATTAAAAACTTCTAACGGATTTGATCGATCCCTCAAATCCTTGAAAAATAGAAATGTACGTCCACGTTGATAGAAATCATAATTGACGTCGACGGGATCCATTTGTGCAGTTGCTGAATAAGATGATCGTCGTATGTTAAATGATTTTTAAGACCTCTGAATTATAAACTCTTCATTACCATCGTTTCACAGCGTTCAGAACAGGGGTCGGCCTGTGACAAACGTGTGATGAAAAGGATATGAAGATTTGCACTGCGCTTTTCGCAGGGTTTCGTCATAAAGTTTTGTGAATTCAAAATTGAGATATTCACAGACTGTGCTGAGAACGGCTTTGTGAATTCGCCTCAATATTATCAACGATTTGAGTCAAACAAACTCCGTCAGTGAGAAGAGCATGCCCAAAATGTGTATTGAATTCATTTCCATTGCATTTAAATACTAGCTTGGAAAAATAAGGACTTATTTTAATCGATAAAGAAGAATCCAATTTAAATTTCATGACAAATAGTGCGCAATCATACTTTAAGTTGCTATTTTATGGCATCAAAATCAATGCGTTGAGTCGAGCATGTATAATTATGGAAAAGAGCATATGCAAAATAAATCGAAGGTGTCATGCTTTCTATAATTTGTAGCAATGGTTTAGAAAATAAGCAGGGGATCAAATATGTCTTACCTTCGGGTATTTTCGTTCTATCTACTTTTTATGGCTAGTTTTGAAGAATCAAATTATGCTCAAAATTTACTTGAATTCTGAATTCACCATATACTACTGTCATAAATTTGATGCAAGATCAGCTGTCTGAAATGCCACCACGAGATGATGCCTATTTCGTGAAAGAAAATTGAAATATAAAGAAATTACGAATGGCAGTTTTGAGTCGGTATCTCTCAATCGAAACTCAAAACTAAAGTTTTGCACGAGTACTGGAATACTCGACTAGTCTGAACGAAATTACTCGAGTAAATATTATAGTATTCGAGTAAGTGAAGCCGGGGTATTATGGGCATGTTTTGTGTCACGACCCACTGAGGCCACTAAAATGATTCATTACTCTTGTAACTGTGCTTATAATAAAGATAAATGAATCAATATGCGACATGTTACATTGAATAGGTGACAAAATATTTTCTTGTTCGTGCACATAACAAATACGAAAATGTGTCATTTTTCTATCTAAAAAAATCCATGTGGTGTTATGGGCACCCTATCGGGGTATTACGGGCATCTAAAATAGAACACAAAATTACATTATGCTTACGCGTGAGAATTCTATAAGTTGCATTATTAGATATTCTCTATTTCTTACAGTAGCGTCTAATGTGACAAAGTTAATGTATTAACCGTAATAATTGAGAAGTCAGAAACAAAATCTTGCTCGATCGACTATGGTTATCTGTAACAAGAATTGCACGGAAATTTATTAATTAGATAGATATGTTCACACGTGAAATTCGATGACTCTCAGTTCAACTTTATGTTTCCTTCACGTCGACCGTACCACAAAATTCGAATGCAAGGCGAGAAGAGTAGGGTCTTTATGAGCGTGAGTGATATCAGCAATGAAAAGAGCGGACTCATCACTATCTTTCACTGTGAATTTTATCTTGGTAGCGTTCGTAGACAAAGTCACGTGCCTGCATCCATTCGGGTTCATTAGTACTAAAACTAATTCGGACTAATTAAGTTAGATTAAGTGTTGATTAACTTCCGACAAAGATCTGGGAAATCCTCGGTTTCGAAAATATCTGAACTCATCATGGACTTTCCCAACTCTAAGAATACCTCGATTAGTTAACCCACCGAGTTAACCAGACGGATAACCTATTAAAAGAACCTGCTAGTAGAAATTGTATCTTGCAAATAACAAAATTTTTTTCTGATTAGTCCTTGGGTTCTTTATATCAACCACATTGGGGCATTATGGGCATGCCCATAATACCCCAGTGCCACACAGGAAGACGTATCAGGCTCTACAATCAAAAGCATCAGGAATTTAAGAAAATTATTCGCATTTTTTGGACAGCTGCAGGTACACTGTAACCAATGTAAGAGGGATCCTAGAATATCACTCAGTATTAGACTTATCACAAAAATATCAGAATTCTGAAAATTTTCAAACATGCTCACTTGAGCATCCATCGATCCGCATAGTGCCAAATCAATGCATTAAAGTGCCTCATAATGCATGGGAACCACTATATAATATTATGAGAACCTCACATACTGAGAGAATAAGCGGTATTTGCTGGATGGATTCGTCTGGAGCCTACATGCCGATAATACCCCGTTTGCCCATAATACTCTGCCTTCACCTACTCGTCATCATGACTTACAAATGATAATTTAATAGAATTTACATTCCATTAATTTTCTATCACTGAAAACGAGATTTTCTTTGATTTTTAATGTTGGCCTATAAATTATATGCATCATTTGCAGGTTAGCATTGATAGATTGACACACCTAGGGTGGAGTTGAAACTCGTATTTATCGGTGAATTGAATAACAAGCATGCTGTGGATGGGCTTCGAGTAGCGCAATTTCACTTAACACTTCACACCGCAAATCTCATTGTTTAACGTCCCAATTGAATCTCTCCCTCAGTATAGTACGGATCAAGTTCGCATGCATGAGTCTTGGTACGCCATGGATGGATATATGAAGTGTGACAGTCTTATTGAAAAGAAACTCCAATTATTTCAATGAGTCAATACTTGTAATGTAGAAGCTGCAAATTGCCTAAGTACAGGCGCTTTTAACTCAGCTCTAAATAGATCTAGTGATGACTGGATGATGCAATAGATACTAAATTGAAAACTTATAAGATGGCAGGGGTATACTCCACTATATACATGATAATTGGTACATAAATAAATTAAATATGATTATGATTAAATATTATATGATTAAATATGATGAATGGCAAAGAAAAGTCAAATTTTGAAATAGCAGTTTTTAGTTAAACTTTAATACTATGTACATCTGAGAATGAATATTTGATAGTATGCCAGTCTAGAGTAGTCTGCTTGCATAGCATTATATTTGTCTGCAGTGGGCATGTAGCCATATAGTAAAAAGTCTCGCATAGTATTGGATAATAGTGTATTAGTATTAGCATATCTAGATATGTATTAACCTATCAGTACTCGAATACTCAAATCAAATGATCAAGCAATTTTCGAGTATTGATTACTCGAGTATGCCGAACACTACTGAATAATTGACAATTCATGATCATAGATAATATTCGTTTCATTATCAATGATAGCGTTACTTGAGTAGCCTATGTCGAAGTATTGTTAAATATGTCAACGCGTTGGCGCTAATCAAATTCCTAGGCTAATTTTCTTGATGAATAAAAGTGACACGTGAGTAAGTAGGAAATTATATTCTCAATCTATTCTACATACTATTCTAAAACACCATCAATCATAATAGAATTCATGCCAACTTCTGAAAAATATCTTATGGATGTGTGTATGAATGAAGTCAACTGATTGCAGAATCATTGTATTTGTGTTCCCATTACCAGTGTGAGTAAGATTCATGAAATGACATGCTTTGCATCAAATTCTTGATTGAAAAGTCATAACAAAAGAAACTGCAGTTCTTGACAGAACTGTCTGTTGTCGAATTGAAAGAATCAACCATCGCGAGTTCTACCATCATATTGAATCCGGGCGTCGTAAACTGGACACTCTATATTTGCGTTCCCATTTAACATGTATAATCATTTGAGTTGTTTTGATCAATTACATTTGTATTTCAGTTTTCTCTGCAGTTTCTTCGATTTCTATGAAGGATGTCATATCATTCAATGCAAAATTGGATGAAGGATATGTTGGATACGTTGATCAGAAGTCTCGCATGGTGGAAATGAAGACGCCAATAAAACCATGGATAACAAAAGGAGTATCAGCTACTGGAAAGATCTGTGGCTTCAGGCTCTGGAGCAATTCTTCACACAAAAAGAACCTACCTTTTATAGTTCGCAAGGAAGATGATAAAGCCGTCCTTAAGACAAAACAAGGCGCCGATTTGAACACCATGAAATCCCCTCTTAAATTTTTTATTCAGGCATACGACTGTGATCCTATTAAACATACATCAGTGAAAGTAAGTGAACATAGAATGCACGATAATATGTCTAATATTTTTTGCTAGCAATTGGCCATTTTCTTCTATTGTTTTGTTGTAATACAAGTCTACATTTCTCAGCATTAAGTGTTATAATTGACTATGACAAACAGCGGTATCTTGCAGTTAAATCCGGTTGGTCAGGAAGAGCTTGCCTCTGCTAGTAAGCCTTGAAAGTTTTGACACAGACTTTTATTTTTTTCTAGTGTTATTATTTCATATGTCAAGTATAGGGGTTGTTTTCAAATGAGCTTAGTAGGACAATGATTTAATGATTTGTACATATTTTGCTAAATTATTCCAGATTTAACGAATGCGGGTCGCAGTGAGGGAATCTCATTGGATTAGTGACAAATTAATCGGATATGTATGTGATTTTTGAGATAACGATTTTCTGTTATAAAGCGATATGTTCTTGACTGAAATGGTCAGCTTTGTATTAAATTTTTCAACATTATGATTGCAATTTAAGTTAGTGAAGCATTTGACATTTCTATGGTAATAAACGGAATTGCTTTAGACTTCCCAAGTGTGATTCGAGTGCACAACTGTGCATTGATAAAATATCATAACAGTGATATTCTTTTGTTTGAGTGCAATAAAATTTATAGCTCATTCATTGGGGGCTTATACGAAAAGAAGGATGATAAAATTGTCAGGCTTTTATGAAGAACTGTGATGCTCAAAAGCTCGAATGCCCTTTTTGCCGACTTCTAATGACACTTGCGGGGCTCGACCTCAAGACTGGCTGAAGCACTTAACCATTGTGCCACGGAGACCACATCCGAGTTGGAAGCAGTCCGGAATTAGAGACAGTGGATCAATATGGTGGAGCATCTCCTAATTACAGCTACACCGTTCTGTAATTATTGGATAAACATCTTCCTAACAGATGGAAGTAGAAGAAAAATTAAGTGGCCTCCCACCTTACATATCTGCATACTAGCTGCGACCTCTTCCACTGTGGAGCTTTGAGGAATGAAGTCTACAAGATCACACAGATAGCAGTGTAACTACAGCAATTGTTGTTCTGCTTACTTTATCTTAAAATTGAAGGTCTTCGCACATCATTCTGGTAAACATTCACCCAACAAGTTCATTTAAGATGTCCCTGATAGTTGCCGTCTTGATTTACTGTCATCGCATCATTTAATTAAAATGTTGATATGTTCAACAACCGTATCAACCATCAAAAACAATTGCTTAACTCTGAAAACCAATGTTCTCTATTGCGCAGTCGATAAATTGTTCTTTTGCATTTCAGGTTCCCATCACGATTAGTTTGATCCCAGGTGTTCGTCCTGTATGGTCAGAAAAAGTCTATTCCTTCTCGGTACCCGAAGGCAAACCTGCAGGTCAATTTGTTGGTCAGGTGCGAGCCGTTGAACATGGATCTAATCTCTCCATCTGCAAGTATGTGATAGAAAGGCCTGAGGACGCCCCTTTCGACGTGCAAGGCAATGGTGAGACGTAATTCATGCTTTGGGAGTGACGGTGAATGATCAGAATAATCTCATTACGTTGTTTATTACAATTTTTGTTTCAGTCAGCGCAATCACTAATTCCATATTATATCAGACTTATCGTTCGTCAACTATGTGCATATGGTATGCGTGCCACGTACATGCCACTACGAAGTGGGACGGAAGACAGCCAATAACGCAAAACGATCCGAATATATTCAAAATTATGCTATTATTCTTTAAAGGGCAGTTGAAGCCTATCTTTTCTTAGAAGACGCCTTTCCTAATTCACCCTGCGAGTAATGCGACAAATGACTTAGAGAAAAGATACATGTTATATCCCATATCTGTTTCTTCTCTTCCATTTCTAAGCATTTACCTACCATGCTGCTGTATCTTTTTTAAAGAACTTTATCATCGCCGTTTTTATTTTTTCGCTTTTCTGATTCTGGCTTTCATCTTCTGCTGAGGGACCCTTTTGGTGTATAGACTATCTCTCTTCCCAAAACTTCAAATCTAAAAAAGGAAACAGTGCCATTAGTCCTATCATGCAATACAATCCTGCATTCCTACCTTAAGGTTAATTATGACATTAAATCCGAGTGTCTTATTAAGTTATGTACACATAAGCTATGAAATTCATGTTATGTGTGCAGCTGCATAAGATACTTATAATTCCCATGAGAATTGTTGAAAAACCTCCAGTATTCATACTGTATTCCTGGGGATAGAGGTCAGATGGAATAATCAAGGCTGACCTCTATCCCCAGGAATGCAAAAAAGATGCCCACGAGCAATGCCAATTTCAAAGTAAAAGCAGCGTGCGAAATGTATGCTATCTTTAATTTGGCCTGTTCGGAAGTACTAGATGCTTCACCCGTATCTCTTTTAGGATATGATAGGAAGCATAATTTTTCGTAATGGGAATCGAAATACATGATATGCACATGCAAGTAAAACAATCAACACTGTGTGAACTGCTAGTAAGCTTGAAACTTACTATAAGTGAAACATTGTGAAGATGGAGTCATATATTTTCCAATAATTTTCCAAGCGGTACACAAATGGGATGAAAGAACTTTGTTCGGCTGTGGGGAATGACGACACCTAGTGAATGGCGATGTAAAGGAGGAATTAGGCGATGTGGATTAACGATTAGCGAGAGTTAACGATGTTCCTGAGCGCTAGCCTAGACACTCAACACACTTTCACAACACACGTCAATAACAACTATGAAAAACATCCTCCCCTGTCTCACTTATACCAACTGGGCACAACAGCAAGAGACCATCGTGGCCACCTATAGGACCATCACCTGTCCCCTCTTGGAATACACATCAACAGTCTAGTCACCAATCATTTCACAAACAGACATCGACAAACTACAAGCAATACAAAACGAAGCGCTCAAGATCGCCACAGGATGCACACGCGACACAAACACACAGCACCTCCACGACAACACACAAGTCCTCCCTATTGCTGAACACCTCACGTTACACGCAAAACAGTTTTTGAACAAAGCAAAATGTCAACACCATCCTCTTCATCTCCTCACGCAGCAACCACCACCACCTCTCAGACAACAAAAAACCTCCATCTTCACCACTGGAATGTACTCCTCACCCCCATCCACACAATCATCCTACGCAACAGCAAAACAGCCACTCATGCAAACACGCACCCATCACGTCGACAGATACCTAGCACACAGACAAAGCAAGAAAGTCATAAACGCAATCCCCCCCCCCTACAATTAACAAATCAGACCAAATACTGACAGACGCACACACAGAACACTGGCACAACTCCGAACCAAAGAATCACCCCTCTTAAAAGAATACTTGCACAACATAAACCCCTCGGTCCGCGCTTCACCTCTTTGTCTCCTCTGCAAATCACAGCCACACAACGCAAAACATCTCTTGCACACACCCAACGCTGACACCGTGGGACCTTAGGCTTCCCCCGTCAGATTCGCAGAGCTTATCCGCCGCTGGGAGCGGGCGATTGGCCCACCCCACACCTGACGGCCCCCAGGACCCCCTCCCAATAGCATGGAGGGGGTGTGGTCGACAGCACCACCAATTAAGCGATATAGAGCATTCGAAGAATTACCTGTAGCTTTCTTGAAAAGCTTTCTGCTTGTGGCATAGTGTCTTTTCAGCATGCTGTCTTGTTCGAAATTACAATATATTTCACTCCTCCAGAAAATAATTCGGTGAGCACACCTATCAATTTTCCAAGTCTTTCAGAAAAGGGTTTTTTGAGTTCAACGACAGTAGGCGACGCATATTCCATTACACTGCGTATACAGCTGGTGTACACTCGATAAGAGGGCAGTTTTACCATAAGTGGAGGTAGCTTCCTTAACAGATAGAATCGCTCTTTCGTTGCTATTTGAATTCTCGCGGCATGTTCACTCCACGAAAGATCACTTTGAAAAAATAACGAAAGGAATCACTTCGAAAAGAACATTTACCGAATTGACTCTTGGCAATATTTCTGACAAGTTGGTATCTCGATGACTTGTGAAGTAGATCGTGCGACTTTTTTACTTCTGACTTTTGAAATGCACATGATTGCAAATACCCGTAAATCATCTAATTCAAGATATCCGCGTTATAAAAATATGAAATCCAAAATACGTAGCGCACCACAATCAAAATTCTATAAATTTATTACTTGAATTAGTAGAAGCTCCTTTCATACAATTGTCTGAGATCTATCCTTGCTAGGGATGTCAGAAATCGAATTGTTACATAAGTGATGGACAGTGATTTTGTTTTCGGTGAATTGGATATAATCATACAGTTTACTTTGGCGCATAATGCTTCAAGATTTCTTATATTGTTAGATTGGTTGATTTCCAGAAAGCTCACAGGCATTTGTCTGGGAAGTAGGCCTAATGTGAAAGGTAATTGGTGCGCGAATTTTATATCGTATACGCCAATTGTGCGTGAATATATTTCGTCAGACAGGGTGAACATTCTGATAAATGCACCAAGCAATTTAGGAATGGTGTTGTTTTCATCCTAGATTTTTAATTTTCGTTTCGTTTTCGCAATCGTTATTGTCTTATTTTTATCATGATGTCCATATTTCGTATATTTGATTAATTTTTGATAATTGTAAAGGGCTTAAAGTATTATTTAAACATTACTTTCATTAATTCAATTAAAAGTTTACAAGTATTATTCAGTTTCACAAAACAACTCACTTGATGAAAAGAAAGCAATATAAAATAAATTGAAATATTATTGTGGTCAGCTTTATTGAAGCCGTCAAAGCCTATTACCAAGAAGTGACTGCAATAAATGTCACAACGATTTTTTTGCACTTGAATAGGGCCTCCCTCTCGAGATGCGGTCCTGTAAGTGTGATTCTTTCGCCTCGGTGTTGACACCTACTTGATCTTTTCGCATGAATGAGCACATTTCGTGACTTCATTCTTAAGAAGTTACATTGAGAAGTTCATTCTTCATTTGAAGTTACAGTGGTGGTCCCAAAGCGCACTTTTCGATCTCCCAGTCATGACACTCATACGCGCTTCACACGAAGAAAAAAAGACGAATTCACGAAAGAGATTGTAGCCAGTCAATCCGGCAGTGGTGACTTACGCGTCATCATCACATCGTCATCGCTTTTGTCACATGTTTTCTCAGAACCATGGAATACTTCGTCACTAAAAGGAATGAGGCTAGAATAAGATGTATATAGCATGTATATACTAGGATTACTACCGGATACTAGAATTGCTAGGATATCCTAGTCCATGCTAATATTCTGTGCATAGCACTGATGATGCGGAAAAATTAGAGTAAAATGCTATCAGAAATAGTTCCCTTCAAAGTATGCAGGTCTACTTTAGTATGCACCTTGTAGTTTGTCGAGAGCTGAGATGATGTCCGTTCATTTTACCTCGTAAGTGCTATCTCGTTTTCCGACATTTAAAACGAAAATGTTGAAAAGTTATCGTTTTCGTTTTCATTTTCCTCAGCGAATGCAACACTATTAAGGGATAGTTCTCCTTTCCATAGCCACAAGCATTCGAATGTTTGAGAATAATATGAATTGTGATGTATGTTAGATCTCCTCAAATTCTGCGAGATTCCATAGTTATATTCTTTACAACTTCGAACTGGGGGGGGGGGGCAAGGAGGAAAAGCGGCACCAGTACTTAGAAAGAATACGAGATGTTTTGACTACGAAAGAGATGTTCGAGATTTAGGGTTGAGCTACAACTGACAGCTGCTTTAACTGAAAGTCACTGTTGGTTTGAAAATTCATTCCTAAAAGTGTGAATGTAATCAAAATAGAAATTATGATTTGTAATTGAATCTCAATCGAAGTCTCACGTTTTTCCTGCTTATGTA
This sequence comes from Prostheceraeus crozeri, assembly GCA_907163375.1. Taxonomy (NCBI): domain Eukaryota; kingdom Metazoa; phylum Platyhelminthes; order Polycladida; family Euryleptidae; genus Prostheceraeus; species Prostheceraeus crozeri. Next base: position 25,810 of record CAJQUW010003079.1, read on the forward strand.
ATTGAGACTGAAACAAGTCTTCATATTTATTGAGTTTATACCTTCTCAGAGTCTATTAAGGAAAGTGATGAGATTTCCATGTCTAAATTTTATCTCTTGCTAAGTTGATCCATAAAATACTTCAACCAATTCATCTAATTATTCTTTCTTCGTAATATCTGCCAGTTCGTGTACCCTGACTATCATAACACTTTACAAAACTGATAAGTCAATTAAAGGAAATTTCTTTTTAGGCGCTGATTCACTGCTAGACTTACTGGTATCAAGTTTACAGGCTTAAAGGGTTATCTCTTTGTATCACATTCAGAAATTACTGTCGTCTTAAATATGTCAGCATGATCGTCAATATTTTGCAAAAATGTTTCTTTGATGCTGACGTATCGTAAATTAGTTAAATGTTTTGTAAGTTTGTTGACAAACACCCATCACTTTTTCATTATAGTCATTATACGAGAGAAACTAATTCTAATGGAGTGACAGTGAAAGCGTAAATGCAACTAAGAACTCACTTTTGGAATCCTAATATCTATTTTTGTGATCCTTCATCTTCTGCAGGGAGAATCCTCACACGTAAAGAATTACGGATATCTGATGTGATGAATTATATTCTTCGCGTTCGTGCCGAAGATTGTTTTCATCCAAAACCACGCTCGTCATTGGTCAGTGTGAATATTCAAGTCATTGGAGTCTGTCGAACTGGATGGCATGGTAAGTAAATTTGAATGGTAATTTTTTTTGTGTTATTCGATGACTTTTCTGTCTAAATAGCTTCATAGTTGCATTTTCTAAAAGTGTAGGAGTGAAATATCTGGCTCATCTATACGTGTATCCATTCAAGCATATTTCTGTAGTGTTTCATGATTAGTATGAGAATTTAGTGGAACATTTGAGCAAATCGCGTGTGTTTATGTGTGGGCACGCTTGTGGCTGTGTACGCGGGCATGTATTTTTGGATAACTGTACTGAGGAAGGTTAGAAAACTTATATCCTTCCATGTAAAGTAAATATAAAGTTCTTTTGTAGGTGTTTATATCACCTATTGTAGTTTATCCGGCTGTGAAATAATCAAAAATGATGAACCATGTTGATAAAATGCGTTTCAATCAAAATTGGGGCGCACATCAAGATATACACGAACTAAAAAAGAAAACAGGTAACAAGAAAGTACAATAGAGTAAAAAGTAAAACAGTTAAAAAATCAATGCGATTGAGAAGAAAAAAGGTGCTAATGAAAATTATTCAGTTTACATGCTCAGTTGACAAGCGGATGTGATCGTTCATCAGTCAACATGAAACATACTGGGAGACATACTGGTACACATCGTGGAGGAGGTCATCATCTTTCATGAGAAGCTGGGCTTCATATTTGCTTTTATAATATCATGAATTTATAAAACAATTAGTTAACTTAATTCTAATTCTATCTTACGATATACTTTAATTGATCGAATGCGTCCCTCTTTCAATTTACAATGCCGGTACTAATACAACCAAGGCAAATAGCCATACGAGCAATTTGCGAATAGGATCGTCTTTCATGTACTGGCAACTTTCTACAAGTTGGGATTCGTAGTGAGGTTGGTGACAAATACTCAGAGAGACTCGAATCGAACCCTGTAATGTCTACACTTCCGTATCGAAGGTCGGCCCTTTGCGAACTGAACTATCCTGTTATAGTTTCCTTGCTATTACTTCTTGAGCAATTATATTTTCAACGTCTTTTACGGATTGTTTCTAATGTAATGCCGAAGACAATGAAATTTTTATGGAGACTGAACGATATTAGAGAATTCAATGTTTTTGATTTCATGCGAATTCAATTTCAACATTGTGCAATGACACTACGATGCAGATATAGAACTAATTAAATGAAGGTATACTTTGGACTTCGTAATTTCTCTTTACCAACTTATTAACGATTTTAGTTCAAACTGTATGGCTAATCACTTCTGCCTTCCAAAATTTGCGTTGTTTTGAAAATTGCGCGTATATGGTCGATCTGATAAAATTCCTTATGTCAGTGATATTGCTTCTATACAGCGTTGACGATTGGGAACAGGTTGTCCTCGTCGCAGAAAGGAGCTCTCTGCTCCCTGCTATTTTTACTCGCTGTCTCTAGTTGCAGTCGATGTCCAACTCTGTTTGCTTTTCTCTTCTCGAAACCCGTTGCCAGACAAAAGTGGAGGCAGGTGTAAGGGACACATCGATTTATGACAGAATTTAGAGCCTCGACTTCTCAAGATTCGAGATTGGGCAAGCTTTGGAGGAAAGAGTACAATATAGAAGGATGATGAGTTATAATGACCAAAAATAGAAAACTAAATAGACGAGAAGGATTGTCATTCACCAAAAAGACTGCACCAAGCGATGCAAATGCATGTATCAACATTTCAGACTCATCACCGTACAAGACTGCCTATAAAACTTCATTCAGTAAATATTCGTCCAGGTGCGAATCTTAAGTGCTCAATGTGACGGATCTCTATAAAAATTGCTATACATGTCACTTGCTTGTCAATGGTGTTATTGATGTCTATATATCCATCATACATGCATTCACGTGCACATGTTTGCGTATATCATCTTTAAAAAGTTCAAGGGAATAGTGTTCATGATAACATCTCAAAACTTTCACATCTATTAATATGATCTACATGTGCGTATCTTACTGATTTGATGAGCTCATGGAATTTCGGCATGTAGCTGTGACCAAATTTAGGCAACCAATATCACACTGCTGAAGTGCCCCCGTGTCCCGCCTGCAATTCAAATGTGATTCTCAATTTCATCATTCAATTAATCTGATTGAGATTACTACAATGTGATCTTTTCAACTCCGTAAATGCGATATAGACTTCATTGAATAAATGCAAGTTTTACAGTCACCATATTCAAATTGATGCAATGGTTTAGACAAAAAAATTCAAAAAAATCTGTCGTTGTGGGCTATGAAGATTCACGAATTGTCTTATCTGTAAAGAGGAGACTGTAACCCTCAACGCGAGATAAACACGCAACATGATTTCCGACTGAGCGAGAAAGATTAGAAATATATTGCTGATAGGAAATGCTTTGAGTATTCGTGTATGTCAAGTACTTGGCATTGGTGTCAGTCTTGCATTATTAAGAATGTGTTGAAATAAAATACAAGCACTAATCCAACTGCTTTCGTATCTTGGTAGACACAATTCTGGTAGCGCGCAGTCGTGAAAGCTATCAAGAAAAGGATGAAATCCCTAGTGAAAAATGCCTTTCCACACACCAACTGTGTGTGACACGATCAAGTTGTCCAAATTTTTTCATTGGCATTCAAGATTTGTTTTTGTCTGCCGAATGATGCAGAAAATGTTACTTCTGTTTTGTGCTAATTACTATTTTGACGCTAACAATGATCTTTAACTGGAAATACATGCTAGGGTAGGGGAAAGATGTGTAATTATCTTATAACTCAACATTTTAAGAACTGTAACGGAAGAAAAATAATGTGAAGCCAATGCCGTTCTTGAAAATCTTAAAAGAAATTAGTTGAGTAAAATTCCAGACAACGTAATTTTAATACAAAATATTTTGAGATTCATACCCTTATATAGATCAAGATGCATAATACAAGTGGTCATGCCTGGAAAACGAAAATGCAAGGAGAAGGGAAATGAAAGCCAATATTTTCATAGTGCAAGGACGAAGAATGCAAACCTGAAGCCAACGACGAGATGCTGACCAAAATTGCCAATGAAGATGTGCACATAACTGAAAATTTTTATGTTTGGAATCATGACCGTCATCAATCATGAATATGTTTCATGACTGTTGTCGGTTGTAAATCCACCTCTATATATTTTTATTTATATAAACATTCACATGCTATTGCCGTGTAATCACATTTCTATGAATTTCCCAAAGCCACAGCCTAGCGCTATAAGTATCTACTTTTGCATCTTCAAATGTATTGGCTTGAAAGAACAATGAGAATTATGACAGCATCAAAAATAGCAAGGCCATTACTTCAATTTCCTTCTTTAAATTATAAAGTTGATAGCTATGTATGGAGTCATCATGGAGGAACCAGGTGGCTGCAAGAATCAATGTTTCGGTTCTTCAACTCGAACCTGCACCACATGGCCGGGTCAGGCTGACCAAATCGAATAAACAATTATTCAGGCATATCCATGCCTGAAGAGGCACTGTTTGAAAGTAAAATGCAAACTAAATTTGAACATTTTGCATCAACAGTTCAATCACACATTCCAATGATGGAAGGAACTTGATGAGGTGAAAAGCAACCAGGCTTGCAGACAATAAATCTACATTTTTAGGTTTTGCATTTCCTCTATTTCTTTAGAGCCTGGAATCTTCATAACCTAATGTATTAACTTCAAATTGATCATGTGCATGTGCATTGTACATGATTAATTTTAATTATCAATATATATATTTGAGAAAAGTTCAGCCGAAGTCAATAGTAAACAATTTAATTCACCAAACTTTCGTGTGTCTTTTTATCAAATGAATCAGACCAGCTTCTTGATCCTTTTTTTATATCGTGTATATAATGTCTTCGACGCACCAATTGATGCCTGAGAAGGGTGGCCAAGCCAAATTCCTTGCTAGCAGGAAGACCCATCTTATTTCTGAACTATTTAAAAGCCCCAGGAAGAGATAGGCCAAGGTTGAACTGGAATGCCCACCGATAGGAATAACAAGCACTCCGGAGGTAACATAAGTGTTATCAAGGATGAAATCAATGCCAAGAAGGAATTGGGTTTTGGACCAGTATTGACAACCTCCTTAATTTCTGTTCGAGAAGAAAGTTTTCCAAAGAAATTTGATTGCATAAGTTATAGCACTTCGCTTGCTCTGTGCTTGAACATGCAGCATGTAGAATAATTCTGAATGAATGATTTGAACTTGAAATGATTAATACTTGCAACTAAGTCAAAATCATCATAGGCACCTTTTTTCGAGATGAAAGTTCAATAATATCCAATGCAAATGAAGTTCTTGGCGTTGCTAAATATCAAGTCACATAACTCTCTTAGTCTTAGAGAATTCTTCACCTGATTCAAATTGAGGTTTGCATTAAGTGTGGAGAAATCATTAATCTGTAGGGAATGGCAATTAATGCCCGACATCCTATCTAGAAATTCTCCAGAAGAGTTAATGCTTCAAAAAGCATTTACACCTGAGTTATTCTTGATGGAGAGGCAATAGCTACTAAATTCTGTCTCGGATTATTCATTAATCCTTGTTAATGTGAGGATGGCCAAATCCTTGAACGCACTGTTTTTGGCTGCAGTTATAAACTTGCTTAACGATCAGATTAACGATTTTATAAACGAGCACTGTAACGACCACATAAAGAAGCTGAACAAAACAGATTGGATCACCATTCAAGAAAAATATCGAAGTGGTAAAACTGTTTGTGGCGATGGATGAAGAGTAGAGGTTGACAGAAAGCGAAAGTAAAAGGATGTTAAGAGAGCATCCAGTGTAAATGAATATGTAGACATAAAATAGAAAACCGATGACCAACTTCGTCCAAATCAGATTCAAGTTTGTACGGGTCCTACTGATTTAAATTATTGAATCAAGTTCAATTGTGAAAATGACTTCAATCGATTGAAGGTAATTTATTTCTGTGCAGGCATCTCCATCTACTATCCATTTAGATATCTCAGTGTCCCATTTGTCGGCCAAGCCATGACAGCAAGAAGTCCATGACCATGCTTAGAAATGCATAATATTTCTATCCATGGAATAGTATATAGGAACAGACATAGGCTACTAGACATTGCAAAAGAAGACCTTATTTAAATTTGATCTGAATTATGCCTGATAGTGTCCAGTATTTGTCACATTAATTCACCAAATAGTGACTTAAAAATGAAGAGAACCGCAGAAATGATAATAAAGGAAAATGACAGCAGTTAAAGATAAGAGTAAAAGATACGAAGTTCGATGGAGTGAAATTTTCGAATATTGTCAGCTATCTGACAGAAAACCAAAATAATTTCGATAATTGTGTTAATAGTCAGTATCCTATACCAACTTGATATTTTTGATTCTGCATTAGGTCGATATGATTCAATTGAGCACATTGTTATGCTCCCATGTTTCGAATGCTCTGTAGGCACTTGTCAAGGATATTCAACTCAATTGCAACCAAAATAATACTAAGAGAAGATAAAATCATGACGTAAACATACTTTGCAGCATAAAAGTTAATGAACTGCAAAGTGTTGACTGCAAAGACTGAAAAGTTGACCAGGGACTGTAAAAAGTGCTGACCAAGGACTGTAAAGTAATGCTCATGCACTCTGAGGGCTATGGTAATATCAACTTTTCAACACATGCATAGAAATAAGCTCATTCTTTGTAATTGAGATTGATTATAACATTTATGAAATGGTGCAGCCGAACTGGTGTTAAATACAAAATATTTGACGATGCATGAGAAAATACTATAGAAAATATTACCATCGTAATTTCGAGGTTCATGGTTGTTCCTTTCAATCATTTTATACATCTATTTTACTTTGAAGAGAATTCCCAACGGATATAGGATTATTAAATTGAGATCTGTTTCACACACTGGAGATTCAATCATACTCCAGTCTGAGCGGCAGCTATGATCTCAATGATATTACGGCAGCTTCCCAGATCTCTCGATTCTCTGTTATTATTCTTCGTCAACACAGAGATGAGACATCATCAATTTTTCATTTCACCATCTTGTAGACTCAATGACTTGCAATTGATTTTGAGCTACATTACCTGCGAGACAGGTTGAATAGATTGTAACCGACGAAATTAATCCGTTTTTATTTAGAATGTACATTTAGAAGATGCATCGTACATTTTTTGCATCTTTGGTTACAAGTTTGAAAATAAATGTCTTTGATGGACAAAGAAATTGTTAACTACTGGAAACAGTTACTCAATTTATCTCAAGCTTGGCTGATTTCCTTCAAAACCTTTCAAATGGTAAGTTTCTACCAGTACTTCAGAAACAGCGTGTATTATTGCATATCACCTGGGGAGGCGGGGCTCATGCGATCGAGACAAAAGTCAACTGTCCCTTGCCGTGACGTGATCATGATAGCAATCACATAGGAGCGATGCCTACTTCTTGAATGAAACATGAGATTTTTTAAAAGTGAAGCCTTATTCGTGAATTCCAGATAAAAGTTTTGGTGTGGAATCATATTGAGTTGAAAAAGTAAGGAGATCATTGTCTACTATCGTGAATGCTTGACGAATGAGAGAACCAACAGAAGGGGCTTTAGCTTTTTCTGGATACATTTACTTTCATGTACTATTTTTGTTGAAAATTGAGATGTTGACAGGGAAAGACAGAATTACATACATGAATTGATAATTACATTTAATCAATTGTTTTAAGGCCCATTATAAAATATCATGATTTGTAAGAATAGAATCTAAGCTTAATAGAAAGGTATGGAAGACTAGAGTGACTATTGCAATCCAATACAAATATGGCTGTTATATACGAGCATTGTTTCGCGTCATAGAAAGTCGACAATTTCTGCAATGCAAAGCAATTAATTAACATTGTTGAATTGCTTTAATCCTTACTTCAATGCATCAAAAAAATCAGCATCAGTCGTTCACTCTTACACTCAACTTTCCAGTAGTAAGGAATCGTAAAGTCAATACGTGTATGTGTCAATATGCAGTGAGAAAAATGAAATGAAATTAGAAATAAATAAATTAAGGGATTCAACTGCGAAATACTAAGAAACATCAATTTGATGATGACTCCTAGATGCTTGTTTACATAGAAGAGGAAGTCAACATATGGGGTGAAACAAGTTCAGAAGTCATAATGTGAGTCATACGTATATCTCATGAGTCAATTTTTGTCAAATCCTGATAACAATTTCATACCTGAAATGCGTCGTTGCGAGTAGTTGCTAACGAAGATAGTGAAATCGTGCAACTCTTTTTCTGGAACTCGTTAAATCGAGCTACTTTGCTCTAGGGGAACTGCAACATTGATTCAAGATAATATTATTCAAATCTCTCTGTGTCGATCGTTACTAACTAGAAATTAACAACTACCGGTACTCAAAAGGATTATCATCTTCCAAGATTTCTTGGATTATTTATAGTCAGTGTATACGAGTACCCCATTGCAGATAATCACATAATTGATGAAATGTTCAGTTACAGTTCAAACTCTCCCAAGAATAGGAATTTCACAAGGCTTTCACTGCTCACTTTCTTTGCTACTATAATCAGTGTGCTGTATTATGCAGAATTTTACAATGTCCCCTGTAATAAGCTATTTAGTCTTGCATCATCCAAAAATAGCACATTTCACGATTCAATCGTGATTTCTATGTCACTATGATAGGTACATCACAATACTTACGCGACTTTTTACATAGACTACTTAATGATGCATGCAGTATGTAGCACTATAGATATAGATATTTCAGTAATGACTATATGGGGACTAGAATTACATTTAGGTTCAATGTTTGTACCTACATGTAAATGCATACATGTTCTACGAATTACGGAGAAAATGACATTTAAAAAGAGTACGGATAAGCCATAATTGCAATACGAGAGAGACATTAGACAAGATTTAAAAATTTTGTAGTAACCTTCGCACAATCAGGAGAACTATCAAGCTAGGATAAAGGATAAACATCAATAGCTCGGATTTGAAGTCCTAGCAATTTTAGGACTTGAAAACCATTGCCCGCTCAAATGGCTGTTATACTGAAAGCACCAAAACCATAAGTCAGAATTCATTGGCGCAAGGCATTCGAGATATTCCTGAATGATTCTGGATTCCTGGATGATGATGATCCTATGACCGAGATGAAGCTAATTTACGCCTGCGAGAAGCAATGTTCATTCACAAATTGAAACCAATCATGAACAACAAAACAGAAGTAGAATGGTGCAAGGACTTCCTCTTCATTTAGTGATTGGATCTTAACTTAAATTTCACGTTGTCATTAAGTCATTTTTCACATCACCTTCCTTTTCTACAATTGCATGCATGTGTATTTTATATACATGTATATATTTATATTTACAGCAATATTTCTAGTCAGATCAGTTACTATTGCTATTGGTAAGATGTAGCTCAATACCATCTGTCGCAATTTCTATTCCTCCTTTTCCGGACTGAACTTTATTGACATATGAGTTTTATATATTTTGCTAGATTTCTTATCTACTCCCCTATTTCCCATTCTAATGTGAAATATAAATTCATGACATCCTTCTATGTTCAATTCCTTTTATCTAAAATTAAATTTTTAAAATATCTTAAATTAAGTTTTTAAGACAACAAATCCTTAGCTCTTCCTCAACCATAAAAAAATAAATAATAACTGGCCAAGATATCTTCAATCGTTGAAAGAGGATCGATGACTCTTAATTATTAATTTACTAATTTGTAAGCCTTAACATCTCTTTAAGTAATTTATTAATAAGTTTAGGTATTCATTTTTTCGAAAGTGATTTCTAATGGAAAATGTACAAATGCACTTGTCTTCTTCACAGGAGTCTATGAGCAGCTGAATTACCGTGCCGGTAGTGGCCCTCGTCCAATGTTTTACGACTTGCGATTGAAATTAGTTCCCTCATGCACTGCTGACCATGTATCAACCAAAGTGCACGTCGATGTGAAATTGGAGACGGGGGATCGAACAGCCTGTCCATCATCTAATGGCTGTCCGCTGACTGATGGAGAGCAACTGGTTGACAATGTTTCCAAGGCGGGGAAGCAGAAAATTAGCTTTGAAGCTGCATCAATAGACGATGCGAATCGACGAATGTCACAAGTGCTGGTCTATCTGAATGATGACTTGGAGCCGATACCAAGTAAAAGGAAGGTGATAATATCTACGCGTCTTCTGGATGCCAAGTGAGTGGTTATTGTGGCTAACTAATTGTGGCTATTGATGGCGACAAGCAAGCCACTTAACTTTCTTATTTATTGATTCTGAGAAATGTGGCTGGTCAGCAATTCTCTGCAAGAAGTGAGCAAGCAATAGGTATTCAATTAGATTTTGAGTAAGATAATCAGTTGCTATATATAAGATATTATAATTATACTGCGTGACAAGAAAATCTTCACTTAGAATTACAGGGCCCATTATTTTTATCAGTGAAGTAGCATCAAAACTCATTTGTTGTTGTTTGTAAGTTGAAATTATTGAAATAATGATATTTTTCAGTTTTTCTACGCACAAAAATTAGTGTAGTTTGGCGGACCAATCGGACTTGAATTGACTGGAGTAATCGCACAAATCTTCATTATATGGTGGGATGATAAATGAATCCAGAAATTAGATCAAAACAATATACAATGTTTGTTAATGAAAAGGTATGTTGATGACATAACGTTGATATTGTCCTACGAGAATAAAATGATAAATCAGCAGCAAAACAATATTGAAGAAATAGAAAATGACAAAAATATCATGAAAATTGTAAGTGAAGTATTGTGAAGGATGCAAAGGGGTCTATATCGGAGAAACATCAAGAAATGGGAAGAGGAAAAGAGGAAAAGAACATATGAAGCAATTGAAAGAAAAGAAGGATACTTCGGTCTATAGAGACATTGCAAAGAACAACATAACAACACACATAGAACAAGAATTTTCAATGAACGTAACAAGTATACATCATAACAATGCAATGGAACGTCAAATAACGGAATCAGTCAACATCAAAAACAGTTTACAACAGAAAAGGATCGTCATCAACAACAAAACAGTGGAATCAGCCAAACATGCCAACGGAAACAATACAGAAAAACTAAGAAGATATAAGATGATAATGAAATGTGAGCTAAGAACTATGGAACTGCCAATATCAATGAACTGTGGTATATGTACATATTTGTTAGATATCAATAATGACAGTGATAATTTGTAATTCAGTGTAAAGATTTCAAATGATGTAGCATTTGATTTCCCAAACATTTTTGACTTAGGATTTCTTTATATTACAATTGACAAGGCCAGATCGGCGAAATATATATTAACAAACTACATTAATTTTTGTGCGTAGAAAAACTGAAAAAAATAATGTTATTTCAATAATTTCAACTTACAAACAACAACAAATGATATCAAAGTTTTTCTTTACAAAATCAATCGAAATAGCAAAACAGCATCAAAACTATCACTTGAAATGATAAAAATTTATTTCACACATCTAGCAAATCGTGGGTAAATCGTGATTACTCGTCCACATCACGCGATGCCACTCATCAGCGCTCCTTTTAGATAGTCACTCACACCACTCACACCCTTGAAATGATAAAAATTTGTTTCACACATCTAGCAACTTGCATGCCCTCGTTTGTGTTCGAGACCTATAACATGTTCATGCATAAGGAAAAGCGATCGCATAAATTCATTAAAATTCAAAAAGTTATTGAGAGGTATGCGTAGTTTCGTACTGCGTATCTGCAAGATTTAAATCTCGCTTCTGTCAAATGCAGTTCGTCGTTGTCCAGTTTTAGCACAACAGTTGATGCCAGCAGAGCGATTTCCAGCCTATTGCTAGATGCGAAACGCTCTGAAACCGGTGTCCCTTCGCTGCAATCATCGTGTCTGTGACTCTATTTGTTTTCTTTGGTCTTACAGATCTTTCCTGTCTTACAACTTCACACCAACGCACCCACCAATTCCTAACAGCTAGCCTACATACGATGCATGCAATTCTATGCAAACATGCGCTACGTCCACAGCGAATCATTCCAATAGCCACACATTTTTCGAATTCATCTTCGTGCTATAAGATACAAAATTTTGTAATTACGCGAGGTTTAAACTTATCTTAACGTTGATCCTGTGTAAGAGGATGAGCTAGAGAGGGCACATAGAAATTTGTTTTGGGGTAAGATCGACTTAGAAATTTAACAGATGCCATTGAAATTAGTAATGATAAGTGTTAAGTTTTTTCTGTCAGGCAGTATTTTATTATATTATCACGGATGCAGGTTTTATGTGATAAACTGGTCCTTGCAATCATAAGCATATCAGAAGAGTTACGTGTGATATTTCTAGTATTTCGAAAGACTATCAAAAATAGGCCTACTATTCGCTCACTTCTTTTGAAATTTGCATTGCTCTAGGGTATCATAGGGTATCTGTATATACAATTTTGCATTTGCATAACTTGCATTATGCAGCTCAATAAGTTTAGGTAGGAATAAAATATCACATATGGTACTGCAGGCTTACTGACAGAAGCTTCTGGAGAATCGAAATGCAGTGGTACAACATTTAAAAAGATTGTCACTATTTTATCGTCTGGCAGTCCAATATGTGGATTTGCAAGTAATTGTGCAATCTTAGTAGGCTTATCTTATCGTTTTCAAGCATAAAAACATGATAACTTAGTAATTTTGTTTAATTTACCATGCTTATCAAAATATTGTTCAAATTTATATTCTATTTATAAAAAAGTAGAAAGATGTCCTCAGACTTGAACAAGTTAAGCACAACAATTCCTCGGCAAGGCCTGGATAAGCAAACGCAGAGCAACCTGTTGCGCAGTCATTCAGCTTGCTCAGCTATTCTAGATATTGTAGGCTAGTTTTGGGCATTCCGAACCGTACTGACTAGTCCATGTAGGGCAAAACGCAACGTGTACGACTGAAAAGAAATTTTTGTGCTTAAATTGATAAAGTCTGAGCACATACAAGCAGCTTCACACTTTGATGTCACCATCGAGTCAAAATTGTTTTGAGTCATACTACAGTACTTTTGGCATGGATGCTTCAATTCATAAATATGATGAGGGTACAAATTTTGTTATCGGGGCATTTGTCTGGATGACAGACAATAATCTTGAAACTGTTTTTTTCGGTTCATTGGATGTATATGAGAACGAAGTTCGATGGACTTCGTTTGAAATTTAGGCAGTAATTTTACGATACAGTTGGAACACATATTCAATCTTTTCAATCCTAGCTATGTGATGTAAGCCGCTGCAATTTAGTGCTAGTCCACTCCAATCAATAAGCTTCCAGATGTGACATTTGACGGGCACATTGTAAGTGGGGTGACATGGACAAAACGAAGACAGAGAAGGACCTACTGTGCATCTAATGCGAGCGAACTTTTTGCACATATAATAGAGATGAATTGACAATATATAATAGCAATCCTTTTTACACTATTTTGATGAATGTAATTGACCATTTGTAATTGCCTTTTCAATTTCATGTCTAATTCACAAACTCAGGAAAGTCATTCCGGCAGCATGTTTAAATTTATCATCTTTCCCAATTAAATCAAATTAATTCGTGAACTCTTAGCAATATTTTGAATAAAATTTTTTTGTCAAACTCAGGAAGCTTAAAATCATTGTAATAATGTTGACATCAGGAAAAGTGATGAACTGGCTAAACTAGTTGCACGATGGAGCGGTGCTGAATGGTCTAATTATATTTATCATGTTCTACTGCATTTTGTGAATAGATTGATTTATTATTATCATTCACTACTGCATGGTAATGAATTTGTTGTCAACCTCACTATCAATGATGCGCACTAAGCGACAAAAGTCTCTCAACCAAGCAGCAACTGAAAAGTGAAGATCGCTATACAGTTTAAATTCATCAACTCTGACACGTCTCTGAGCATTTCCCCTAGAGTGGAAATAGAACATTGGAATTTACAATATTTAGAGTGACGTTGAATCATTTAGAACGACTGTCTATGTATTTTCATACATGATGCATTCAGAATATAATACACAAGATCAGGACTGTCCTTTGTGTTTTGACGCTTAAACATACTATATTCATTCATGATGATCATGTGATTCTTTCGGCGCTTTCCGATACAATGTTATGATAACTTTATAAGTCTTAAATGTTAATTCTGAAGTAAAGCAGAAAACGCAAAGCAATGGCCGCAAGGGCACTTACAAGCAAACGTTGATTGCACATAACACAAAACATGCATACGCAAAGTTCACCATCATATACAAAATACATGCGCCATATATACTTACAAATTTGCAGTGTTATCGTGATGTACAGAAGTCAGAAGTGTGCGATGGTACATCACATGCCATCGATACAAATTACATGAGACGTACATATTTACAAATTTAAAGCGTGGTCACGACATTATCAAAATTCAGTGGGTGGGAGTCTTCTCAATGGAACAAAGGAACGTGAATGCTTACCACCTAATATGAAAATAAATGTAACATAATTATTAATGTAAAATTTACACTATAATGTTATAGATGGATTCACACGGATCAATGAAATTAAGTCTCCTCTTGATCTTCATCATGATGAGAGTCTTCATCATGGAACAAAGACATATATGTAAATGGATATTTACCGTCAAGTACAACATTCATGTCACATAATTTTATACGAAAGTACATATTAACGGTCACAGTATGAGCAAAATTCACTGAGATCAACAGATTCGAGTTTGATCTTGAATTTCGCTAAGGTTGGAGCTTTCACAATTGAATCGTTTAATGAATTCCATATTTTGATCACACCGAAGGAAAACAGTCCACTAAGATAGTTCGAATTAAGTTTTTTAAGACTGGTGCAATATGACAGCTGTTACGTGATTGACCGCGACTAATTTGAGATGATAGGTACGTGGTGAAGAAAGAGTTGAGTGACAAGTCGAAATGATTTTAGTACATTTTATTCAAGAAATAGAAATCTAACAAAATACACCTACATTCTTTTTAGTGATTTTAATTTCAACAATTGTAGTCTGAGAGTTGTTATACTTAATACCAGAGCGTTTACAAACGTTACAGCGTTGCCTTTTTTAACTTAGGAGTTTCACTCATGGAATTTGAGCAAAATGATAATCCATCAAATCGTCATTCACTAATAAAATGGTTTATTTAGTGATAATAATTCCCTGCTACTCGGGTTTTTGACAGGGGCAGTGTCCTTGTCGTAGAATGTTCGTTCTGCAGCTTAAGATACGCACGATGCAAGAAGTATATAAAGCGGTAATGTTCATTGGTTTTGATGGATCAATGACCGCAGAAATAATGAGCACTACCATTTTCAACAAAAGGCAGATTGACATATCATTCGATGTCTTAAGAAAGATGAAATACTCGGAAGCACATTAGGCTAGTGCCTTTCTTCCATGTGACCAAGTTATATTTTCCCACTCTCTTTCCTTTTGCGCTTAGTGTAATCGAGAATACTGTGTGCGCATTTTAAAATTCTTTACTCTGTCGCCTCCAAGTTTTGAACCCCTATCTCCCGGATACAGGGCGAACACTCTACCACAAGGCTACTGCTCCGGTAAAAAGTTACTAATCGTAATTATCTTTATTCATGCATCCTTAACATGATCACTGTGACAAGGATTGAAAATAAGTTTGGAAAAAGTCAAGTCTTTTTTTATTGTATTAAACGTGCAAGCGTTAATCAATTTCGGCTATTTACTCCATAGCAATTATCAAGAAAAGACTGAGATAAGCAGAGGTCATGGTATAGATAAACGCTTTGACATTTTGTTCTGTTGCAAAAATCATATAATTAGTAATGTAGTGTAAATTATCAGAATTATCGAATTTTCCTGAAATTCGTCCTGAAGCTATCTCTCAGGTGTTGTCAAGGTCCAGAAAGTGAAAGAACTACAATCTGGAGAAGACTAAAAATGTGCACAAGGAAGACAAATCTGAAGATGAAGTGATTCAGTAAGAAGACGCTGTTACGATCCAGTGAAGATTGGAGCGTATGCTTTGTGCTAAGAACTTACACATGTAAGTGTGCAAGAAGAAAACACTAAATCACAAATAAAGCGATCAATATATGAATTTCGCATTCAAAACGTCTCTAAACTTACAGAAATTCGTGAAATTAGATCTTGTGATGGAAATGAGTAAGTCATGAAATCTTGTGATTTGGAAACTGGATCACACTACGCGAATCCAGCGAACATCATTTCTTATGAAATCACTGTATCATTCTAATTATGATGTGCTAATGACGATACATTGTTCCTCTCTAATCCTTTGTTGATGTATTCCTCAACTTTTCGCCTCATCGTCGACTTCGGCAATTCTCTTGCCTGTGTATTCACGCCTCCTCTTTGACTTCGTCTTTGATTTTCTTCATGAGTCTTTCTTCCCGAGGCTCTCTGCAGCGCGTCACAACTATTAGGTCGCACATGACATTTCAGGAGAACTCCTCCGTCTACTGATTGCGCACGCGTCTCCACCTGCGACCCTGTGTAGACGAAAATCAGTGAAGACAGAAGGGAGAAGGGCTGCGGAAGGCTGATAGTCGCTATCAACGTGATGGGAGAGCAATGCCTTCTCCCGATTATCGTTGATGGACGCAATGACTCGAGGAAAATGGAATAGAGAGACGGGGATGAGAAGAGATAGAAACAGGATTTAGTAATTGATCGAAGCAGTTATTCGTCGATCGGCTGTTTTACAATTTTTGTCATAGTAATCGAACACTTTCTTTGAAATTAGGTGAAAAGGTGAATGTCTTACGTAATATAGATACAAATCAATAAATTCAATGTACAATGGACTGAACATGAATGGAACAATACAGCTAGTGAAACCATAAACTGCTAGTAGCAGCCTAAAAGTGTAGAAATACCAGCAGGAAGAGAGTTTAGACACATTAACTTGCTAATGGCCTAACGCTAATCACATTAGCACCCAAACACAATTGAACTTCAATTTTAAAAAAGACGACAATTATAGAACGACCCATCGAATTTCACTTGTTTGTTGAGTTTAGGACTCAATTTTTTAATGTAAAAAGCTTCTTTGATATTTAGGGCAAATCCATCACTATCTGATGCCAGGATCTTGAAATTTTCAGGGTTGCATCTGCAACTACAATTCAGTCGGTGATCAAAGATTGCCGAGATTTTGGACTTATGCTCTTTAACTCTAATGTTTAGGTGTCTGAGAGTTTTACCAATGTAGGTAAAGCGAGGGTCAACCTCACATGTGAAACAATATACAACACCTGATTTCAACATTAAAGGAGTTCTGTCCTTGTTCGAAAAGTAGCTTTTCAACTTTGTGCAAGTGAACACCCACCTAACTTTGCTGTCAGGATCAATCCGATTAAAAATGCTCTGAAGTCTCTTCTTAAAGAACAGAGACTGCTGTTCAAAACTTTCTTTGAAAGTTACAGTATTCAATGATAGTCCCGTTATCATTCAAATATAACTTGTTCTGCTATACGGCTGCCCCTACGAAAATTTCAAAATAGTGATGAGCGCCGTTGAATTACAGTTGTCAGGTTAATCGACATTTCTTCTGATTTTGTGTTCCATGATTGCAGAATTCAGGACGAATTATAGACTACTAGATATACTCGCTTACATGTTTAAGTATCACAACATACTTTTAGAAACAGTCAATTTCTTGTAGGAATGGTGCCACTTCTTAGACTCAGAACTCAAGCGAAAAGAACGTCTAAAGATGATCTTCATAGATTAATAATTTTCAGGAATGGATAACCTCAATGTCTGCTGGGTTTACTAACGGCAAATTAGTGTCGTCCTCTCGAATGATCAACGAAATTATAAATAGAATAAGTGAAATCTCGAAAAGAATTCTTCAAATCAAGACATGTTCAGTTCTCGGTACGGAAAAGGTGTAGGAATATGCATGATAGACATCTTGATGTTTCTGAGCACGACAATCGAAAAAGGACTCCGTAATCTAACACGCTTCATATCAAGGAATTCTGATGGGAATTTCATGCCGAAGTTGCATGACTACCAGAACCTATTGACTTATGACTGATGTTCTGATTTGTCTAGTTGAAAAAGACTTCTTAGACAAAGCCCTTAAGAATTGAATTACAAAAACCACTGCATGTATCATCATAGGTGTCATAGGCCCAAATTTTGAAAAATTGAATTCACAAGCGGCCATAAAAAAGTAGCTTGATCTCTGAAGCATAACTTTCGATTTAATGATATCCATCAGCTATGACATCAATGCAATGGAGTTATCTGAACCTTAGACACATTAATAGGGCTTTCTGAAGTATTAATTGTATTTATAAGACAGAATAAATTGAAGAAAAATATATCGTTATAAGTTTGGACGCTTCATTGGTGTATTCATAATCACCTTTAAAAATGAGCTAAAGTAATTTGCCTGAATAAATATAGCATACGGCTAGCATTAGGTTGAGTATTGTTTTCAAACTTGCGGAAGAAGTATTACTGCTTTGATTATTAAAAAATCATTTTTAAAGTGATTACATATCTGCTTATTCACCATTTTTATGTCACAGTTAAGCTTGAGCTGTTTATTGAGAATTTAAAAGTGTACATTGTCTTCTCTTACAGGACTGCGAAGAAGGTTCCTGATACTGTTGTGGTTATCGTATTACGACCTCGACCCGTACCGATTCTGCATCCTAATTTAGGTGGAACTCAGACTTCAGTATCCGTGGCAGTGACAGACTCTATGTTGGCTGGGCCGGGCTATCCTGTTCTTCACGACCTTCATATGGTGCTGCAGGACGATCGATTGATTGGCAAACCGGAACCTGTAGTCACATTTTGCTTGCTCCGAATACATCCTAAACTCACTCCTGTTGCTTACATGGAATTACCCAAGCAGGTAAGAAAGTATATCTCTCTTCACAATAATAGGCATAATAGGCAGCTATAAACAGTGTAAAGTACTTGCTGAAATCAAGTCACATGCATTGAGGAGGAAGGAAAAGAGCGTCTACTTCTACATACATTGAGGAGGAAAACAAAGAGTGTCTAATTCTACATGCATTACGACTAGCCAGTGATGACAAGACTAGCAATCATCCAACTAAGCTTTAGTAGCGTTACTGAAGAATTCTATCCGACTGCCGTGCATGTTCCGTGATATCACTGAAAATTCTGTAATTTGCTACTTTTAGTCAAAGTATTATCTGAAAAAAATCAGATTGTTTATGCTTTACAATATTTAACATTTAGTAAAGTTGATTATTTTGAGCTATTTCAATAAGCTGATAACATTTGCTATCAACTCCACTAAAAACACAAATAAAAGTTGATGTCGGCAACGTTCAAATGCTTCAAACGACTTAATGCGAGTTCAGGATGTAGTGTTCTCAGAGAATCAGATGCTGCATTTCATTTTAATCCATTGTTGACGTTTCGTCCACACGATAGAAGCAAATTTCACCAGACAAATTCCTGATGCGATAGAAGCGTTATTTGGAAATATGAAGGCGTCTCTCTTAATGGCGTCTGTTCCAGGGCAAAGTAAACTTTCCAGTGAAGGTAAATTGAAGTGGACACCTGATGATAATATTTTCTTATCAACGCATTATTGTCCCAGAAACAAAGAGAGTCGAATTACTAATGAGTTTTCTGCTGATCTATCATTTCTTCTGCAAGAACACTTATTTTGATTTTTTTCTAATTACAATTATTATTATGCATAACCTAATAATAATTAGCATGATTCGCTTGTCCTTGCGAAAATTTGGTAGTCTATTTTGAGTTTCCCTACGAAATGTCAGTGGGTACACAGAATTTAGATATGGATGGAAATTGTCACAACACTTCTAAAGTTTTATCTCTCATGTGAAGATATTGACGCTCTTGCTTCACTTCCTATTCTGTGGATTCATTTATTCTATGAATCTTAATCGGTTAATGGGGCATGGATTTTTCCGTAAATTTATAAATTCATGATGCTACAAGTAGTTAATGAAAAAACGACAAGAAATGTTTACCAAAATTAGTGCTAGATTTCTCAAGAGAAACGATTGTATGCTTGCATCCCTCATAATGATTTGACAATCAAAGAAACTATCTAGAGAATATTCCATTCCTGATCTCAAAATGTATGTTTTTCCTTCGAACAATAATTGAGTGATATATAATTTCAAGTGATATTGCTACACGGAAGTGATTATTTACCTCTTGATTTGATGCTGTTTGATTGATGCTGTTAAAAGGGAATATTCTGCATGTAGTCTGATATCAAAGATGTATTCTATCCACAAGCAGTGTGAACATAATCACAATTCTGAGGCTGTTTTCAATTTAGATGTCATGATTCTTGGCAATCGATTGACTACCTCCGGCTTCAGGTGCCATTCTGCTGGTGCAGTTTGATATGTGAATAAATAGATTCTAATTTTCTGAAACGTAGTTGCATGGTGTGAAGTCCATATAAGGCCACATGTCCTTGCTGAATCTTGAACCTTTTAGGTATAAGGATAACCTTAAACATTTGCTCCTCGAATAAATAAATGAAAACATAAACGGTGTAATCAGTATTGATTAAACAGAACTAATAAAAATGAAATGTACTTAGAAAAATCAATCGACTAGCACGTGAATGCAGTTCGAAAAGTTGGAAAGCTGAAATGCAGTGTATCTAATGTTGCAGTGGAAATATAGATACTGTCTGATGTCACATCATGAACTTAAGCAGTTTTTATAGTATGAAGCTTTATGTCCACTTGTTTTCTACAAGTATGGTTACAAGTGCAAATTGAAATCTTGTTGCAAGCACACATGCACTCATAGACATGTTTTGCTCTAAAATATTCCTTTGATTTTAAAAAAGGAATTTTTAAATTGGGCTTGAAATTTAGGATTTGTCTTGAAAATGTCGACCGGACGTCTGCGACAACACTGATTAAGGTAGAATCGGATCGTTACTTAACTGATGGAAACTTCGGATTAACTTAGGTAAATTTGGTATGATCATGTAGATACTTTGGTGTATGAAACTTTTGAGATTTCTTGTCTTGCTATATTGGTTGATTTCCAGTAAAATTACAGGTATATGCTTGGGAAGTGTAGTAGGACTAATGTGAAAGATGATTGCATTAAAGTTGCGCGATTATTGTATCGTGCACACGAATTGTACGTGAATTGTGTGTGAATTTGTTTCGTCAGATAGAGTGGATACATAAATGATACATAGATCGCTTCCTTTGTAGGGCCTCTATGTTTTGTCTATTCATGCAAACTTTCAAACTGCCAGCGCAATTTAGAAGGTAAATTGTCTCATGCAACAGCTGATCGGAGAATCCTAAGCGTGTATGAGATAAGGCAATCAGCGTTGTCGCCTTTTCAGTCGCCGTTGATCAAGATGGTGTCGGAATTGATTCAGATGCATTTACTATAGATACTTAATAGCGGAAACATTAGACTTGTGGGCAATAGAGATGTGAAAGACATGCTTCGTGCAGAAGGGAAATATCGAGATTAATGTTTTGGTTAAGAATGAAAGTGCAATATGTCAGCAAAAGAATTCGGTATTTGGATAATGAGTGTGCGCTTCATGTTAAAATGATTTTCCAAATGACATCTATGAGATATTGAGCTTGCAGGCAGTGACTACTTGAACAAAATTGATATGCAAATGGAACAGAAGACCTACGCACTGCCAGTCGGAAATTTGTTTGAAAGGAAATGGAGGACTACATCCACTTCACACATTGCATACGATATTATGTTGTTGATGTTACTATTTAAGACACGTTTGAATGCACGCTATAATTCTCAATTGTGTAAAATAGAGCAACATCGTTTCACTACACGACAGACAACTATCTTGTTTTGTGATAAGAAAACTCAATTTGTAAATCACAAAAAGTGAACATCAGCACGGGACTTGCTAACTATAATCGCCTGATCGAGTCATTGCCGTTATTAATAAATTCAAAAGCCGTCGACGTTGTGCAGACAGAGAACAATGGAATCATTTGAGGCTGACTGCTCTCATGATGGGTGATCTTCGAGATTTATTGTCTTTGCTCGTTTTGCCACATGCAATCCTTACATGCTCGATAAAACATGATTTATGAAATATTGTGCGAAGAAGAGTCATAATAAGTTACCCATAGATGCTTGTTTTGAGATAGATGTTACATATGCTAACACATAAGCGCATTTATTCAAACTTTGATCTAAAGCATCTGATAATGAAGCGCATGATTAGAAATAATAACACATTTATTATACTTTACATGAGAAAATCTTCAGAGTTAATGAAACATCTGAACTGGAAGGCATTGATAAATTTATAAGCATTAAAAAATTATTTTTCAGTGACAATGTATGCTTCCAACATATTTCATGAGTTTTATTTGCTGCAATCTACAGTCCTTGATGAAGTATTGTAAAATAGCGACTTAACTTGACAATTGGAATCACTTCGTTAACATTTCTGATGTCGATTAATGTAATGACAGTAATTTTAACAATTATCTTCATTTACCCTAAGCAACATCACTTGATGATACATTTATCAAATCTCAACACATGTAGCCACCTTTGAGCATGCCTCGGCCTGGTGGGCCTCATCAGTCAGGGACAGGATCGAACCAGGTGTGTTGGAGCTGGAGGACATGCAAGCAAACCCTCAGTCGGACCATCTGTTGAGTGAATTATTCAGCAAGGCACCGTTTCAACGCAGGCACGTAGCCCACAACTGATGAGACTTATCTGCCTGAAACATGTCCCGTGTTGGCTACATGTGTTGAATTCATTAAACTGGCCCTCATTTACTTCATGTACCCTGTTAAATGTTTCAGTTTCAAGACCGTCCTTAACGACGCATCCTTGCGTGTCGCAAAAGGCGGGTAAAAAGGGCCATGTCGTGGACGAGGTGTCGCCCGAGATAGATTACACGGATCCACTGCCAGTGCCTAGCGGCTGGCACACACTTTGGGTGGTCTGCCGATCTCTCTCTATCTCTTCTTTTCTTCTCTATTTTCTTAAAGTAAATTGAAAAATTAAATATTGAGTTGCATCTTCTGTTGAAAAATGGGAACATGCCTGAATAGCTGCCATTTCATCTAATATTAGGAATCATCAGCTGACCTAGTTCACATCTCCCAACATCGACACTACTCCCTATTTAAAGTTGCAGCCATACACGGGTAAATTTGAGATTTGCAATTAGCAAGTTAGTGCAATTTTGACGGGGATTATCACTTTAAGTATTACTGTTAAATTCTAATTTAAAATTATGTTCTTAAAGCCTTGCGGCCACAGAGTAAGGTCACACTGGCAGGTTTGGCAAACTGGAAGTCGATAGCTGGATGTGTGTGGTGGTCGCACTTCTGATCAGATGTTCATCAGTGAAGTCATGTCGTAGCGACCAGGCGGCCCTGATCAGGGATTTCCCGCCTGGCATAAGTTTGGAAGGTACCTAGAAAATATGGTCTAAAAAAGGCAATTCCCCATTGTGTTCCTGCGAAACTCTTCGAGCGACATATTTTGAATCAAATGCGTGAATTACTATTACAATTTTTTCCATCATTCCAATTCGCGTATAAGCCGAAATCTAGCACAACGTGCTGTTTGATTTCAATTCACGATGCAATTACTAGGTTTTTGGATGTGAAAGACATATGTGCATGTATTTTGATTAATTACGATCTCAGTAAAGCTTTCGACAAAATGGATCATAGAATATTGTTAGAAAAATTGATTTCATTGCGTTTTTCTCTCGGTTTTGTAAAATTGTTGAGCTCCTATTTAGAGGACAGATTCCAGTGCGTCAGGTTTCACGACAATTTTAGTCCGTTTCTTCCTGTGACGAGTGGTGCCCCACAGGGCTCACTCATTGGTCCGTACCTCTTTGCAGTGTATTGTCGTGATCTCAAACCTTTTTCAGATTCTACCCATGTTGCCCAATTTGCAGATGACATTTGTGAAGTGTGCCCAATAATTGCTGGGTCAGAAGTTGACTCTGTTACAGCAGTATCTTCTGAATTTTTTAGCGTGTCGAAATGGGCAACAGAAAATGGTTTTACTTTAAATATTATGAAGACCAAAGCGATCAACATTGTCAAAAAGGGAAACAATTTTGATTGTAAATTACCATTTGATGTTGTTGAAGAGATTAAGATATTAGGAGTTTTCTGGAGGAATGATTTAAAGTGGCTAAGGCATTTCAAAGATGTTGAACTAAGATTTTCCAGACGTTTATATGTATTAAGAATTTTGCGAAATACATTGCAGCATTGTGAACTGTGGACAGTCTTCACTGCAGTTATTGAATGCCTTTTGTTGTATGCGTCTCCTCTATTCGGAATATTAAGTGCAGACTGTTATACAATAGTCAAGAAGCTTTTTCGGCGCGCGAAGAAGATCATATGTTATGTCAACTGCAATTGTGAAAATACCTTCGACAATTTTTTGATGCGTCGAAAGATCGAGACTTTTTGTACAGTTTTTTCAGAATTACCATTGTATAGGTCACCCTTTGTATGATGTAACCCCTCAAATGAAGAATGGACGGGTAATTGTACCAATGTGTCAGACAAAACGTAGACAAAACTGCTTTGTGGTTCTAGCTACAAGATTAGTTAATCATTTTGTTGACTTAATTTGATTTGCTGATGTATATATCTTATTTGACTTTGTGAATTTGTGATTTTTGATTTTCAATTGAAATATAAATTTCTCTCTCTCTCTCATTACGCCTGACCGCCAGCCGCAGTCCCCGGGCACCCATCCATTGCGGTCGAAAACGTTTTAGTGTTCAGTTTTGCAATATGTGTGGCCATAACGCCAACCTTAAGTCAGTTCACCAGCATCTTCAGACCAGTCGATCCAGTATTTTAGCACTATCATAAACGCCTTTTCGTGACCCTCACAGCCATTGAACTGTCCAGGATGCATTTTTCACACGATGCTCAATGGTAAAGCTGGGGTTTGTGTTTTCTGAGTTAAGATCTGCCAGCTTCTATAGCTCCTTCATTCGATGTCGATTGTACCAACTGCCAGATTTTGTGGCTCCAATTCAATATTGATGGTCGACATATCAATTCATCGCTATGTTGTACAAGTCTCCAAACTGAAGTGATGATGAAGGCTTTTTGCTCTACTTAATTCTTGGATAAAAGTTTCATTGCCAGTTATTCCTCTACAAAAGTTGTTTTACACTGTGATTTCAACGTGCACAATACTACGATTAACTGGTTGACTTTTAATTACTATGATTCTAAAAGGCGTCGAGCTAGAAACCTGGTCCATTTTAAATGACATGGAACAACTAGCTCTCTCTCTCTCTCTCCAACCCGAGTTCCAGGTCGTCATGGAAACTTTGCCAGTACAATTGACCTTTTCTCACAACGAACCAAGACTACTATGTTGATGTTAAGGTTGAAGCAACTTTGGGCAGCTCTGACCACTGTTTGATTACCATACCGTCCACGGCCCTTGACACTGCTTCCTCCTTGAAGATGTCTTTGGCGTTTAGAGATTTCTTAGGTCACTTTCCGTCGAATGATGGCTCAATTCGCTCGACAGCTGCGATTTGGATGGCATTTGTTCCTCTGCTACCGAAGTAGCTATTTGAAACATGCCTGCTTACACACCTTTCTCCTCAACAGCTGGTAAACCAGTATCTCTGAAATGGCTTAACTAAGCGTGTGCAACAGCAGTAGTTGAGAAAAATGGGCATTTTCAATTCTTCAAGTGTTTTCCCACAGCTGAGAACCACGTTGCCTACCGTTCCGCTTGCACTTTTTGTAAAACAGTAATTGAGAGTGCCAAAATAAAATAAATTGAGCGTGTTTCTGCGAAGTTACTAGCGTTTCCAACTGGTAGCCGTGTGTTCTGGTCTTTTGTCAAAGGAATTATGCCCTAGCGCTTGTAATTGCCTTCAGGATTATCCGATGCATCAGCGACTGAGAAGGCTAGCTTGTTTGCTAGTTGTTTCGCCACTAATTCTACTGTTGATCCATGCACCCTGGTGCCAGGGCTCCCACTCCTGCGCAAATTTTCAGGAAATTCCAATTTTCTGCGCAAATTTGACAATTTTGTTATAAAATTGTTAAATTAATAATTAATATCGACATGGTATCCATGAAGTTGCTACCGTTGAAAATAAATTTTCCTTTTTATGCTAATTATATGGATGTGAATGGGACGAATTCATCGAATGTATTTTTCTAAGCATGCTTTTCTTTTACTTTTTCTGGATTATTATTGCGTCTTTCCCGAGACTTAAACAGAAGTGAACTTTTGTAAACATCCCGTATAATGATCATTCTGATAGGAAGACGAGAAAATCTAACTTAATGTACATCAACTTAATTATTTCGCTTTAGCTGCAGACACATTATACCAATGACAAATCAGATACAAATAATCTAAAAAAATCACGTCTTAAGATATATAAGTTAGTAGGGGCATCCTTTGGAAACATTTAATTCAGCTATTTCGTTCAAGTTGTGTTCAATCACTGTTATACTATAGCTTACTGTCAAATCTATTTTCCTTAATTTGAAATTTATAACTCGTAGAATCAACCAAATTTAATATTGTTGCTGATATACCGTACGAGTTTATATTCATTTTCAATCTCATAGTCGCTCTACTCGTTTGTCGTCTGGTATGTAATTTTTTGATATTTCCCTGTTTAAGCTGTATCTACTCGTAATTATCATCCAATTGATAAGTTTAGAACTTTCAACAACATTCAATGAAACGTCATTGCTTAAAGAGCAATAACGGTTAGTTTATTAGGTCGTAGGCCTACCTGATAAAACTTTTAAAAGAAATATAGTTTGCATGGAAGATGTTGATCTTCAGATTTTGTCTCTCTGTATATGCCCACAATTATTAATTAAAGAAAGAATAATAATAAATACCTTCTGGACGTTTCTTTGAAGAAGGGTATTGACCCGAAAAGTCGAGAAATAATTAAGTTTTTCTTTCTTTATTTATTTAGTATTACAAGGGGAGACATAATCGGAATACTATATCAATATATTAAATTATATTTGGCACCTATAAGTGCAATGAGCACCTAGGCAGCAAAGGAAAATAAATCATGATAGGCTGTCGCTTAAATTGTTTCACAGTATCACTATTAACAATGTTATCGGGGAGACGGTTCCAGTCATCGTGAGTCGTCGTTGTACACGTTTGATAGCTAGAATGTCTTAACTCCAGACTTGGATAGCATAGTAGAGTTGGGGGCGAATCAATGTACTGGAAAGATGGACAAGCAATTCGGCGTCCCGAGAGACAAATGACCTGAGGATGGTAGACACAATTCGGTTAGCTCTCTGAACACAAGTCAGAATGTGCCGAGAGAATTTCAGGTCTTTCGGCATGAGAACTCCGAGGTCCTTCACACAGCGGCAGTGATTCATATTTTTTCCACACTTCGCCATAGAAATATATTTCCGTGTATAGTCTCTTTTCTATAAGGACGATTGATTATAATGTGGTCATACGTACGTGGAACCACATTGATTTGCATAGTAGCCTGCGGTTATAAAGTTTTAATAGAAATTTGAATCATGCCAAGTTTTGTTCAGCTTATGCATATACATGGTGTTACCAATACAGCTGAAACTTTGGTCTACATTGATATTTTAGAAATGCAATAAGATAATAACTTGAAGCAATTAAATAAATTACAAACACAAAGATGGCGACACTTGGGGTCTAGGCACAAGAATTTCGAATTTTATTCCTGAAATCAAAAGCTGCGCAAATTTCAGCAGCCTGCGCAAATTTTCGCAAATTATGGAGTGGGAGCCCTGCCTGGTGCCTCTACAGCCTATGGCCACCGATGCCCAGATGCCAGTTTTCAACATCTGTGATAGGAAAGTTTCGAAGGTATTAAGGAAGCTGAACTCCTCGAAAAGCACTGGGTCTGTCGATTGTGCTCCGGAGTCGGCTCCAGTACTTAACTTGACTCTTCCAGTTAATCATGGCATCGGATAGGTTCCTGTCTTCGTGGAAAGTTGCCCACGTGGTCTCAAAAGATGCAAGTGACCCGTGCAATTATCGTCCAATTGCAATCATTGTAGGAATAGGCTTCCTATTATAAGCAAAATGTTCGAATCTTTGATGTCTGAAGCCTTGACCCGACGAGCTTCCCAACGTCTTTGAGCACTGTTTCGATCCCGTGCTTACTTCAGTCCTCAGTAGTGTTTTATACTTTATAAAGCTCCGGTTCGTCCTGTGATGGAGTTTTGCTCACACGTTCAATCATCAGGTCCTCAGAACAGTTTGCTTACTTACTACCCGATTTTGAGTCCTTGTTTCCTCACGTTTAGGGATCGGACGATATGTATCCATTTCTAACTTTGATTACCACGAATGTTCTGACCGGGTACCTCCAGAAGCTGCGTCTTTTTGGGCCGGCTCGATCCCGGCGGACGATCTAAATGCCCGAAACATTTCAACCGATTTTCACGCAGCACACTCGGTAAATCTGCGATTCCCAAGGATTGCCGTAGTCCATCCATAGATCTTCGTTCCCAAAGCTTGGTGGAACATATCCATCTGATCATGTGATTCTCGTTTCTTACAAGCCTGTTGATGTCATCAGTCTTCACTGCCCATGTCTCAGAGGCACAAAGCAACACACATCTAACGCAGGTGCGATAGATGTAGCCTCTTCGTCGT
Source organism: Prostheceraeus crozeri (assembly GCA_907163375.1). Classification (NCBI taxonomy): domain Eukaryota; kingdom Metazoa; phylum Platyhelminthes; order Polycladida; family Euryleptidae; genus Prostheceraeus; species Prostheceraeus crozeri. The sequence goes on from CAJQUW010003079.1 coordinate 54,219, forward strand.
AAGCTTGAGCTATGTTTAGAGCTATGCTTCTGTCACTCCACGTCCTCGTTCATTTATCAATATGCATTTCAGTTCATCTTGTATCCACCTATTATCCACTTATGGTATCCACTTTTTGAATTTTGTGTTATATATGTTCATACTGCTGCATCCCTCTGTTGCCCTTGCTCTTGTTGAAGTGATAGACGAAAATTTGGGAAATTTTGTTAATAAATTTATTGACCTAGAGTCCTGTTTTTCAACGAGTCATGTTAGACTTTCAACAGTTATTTGAGTCGAGGGCGAATGTTGCAAGAATATAAGCCATCTTCATTTGCTACTTATTAGCATGGGGAATTGAACTTACCCAAGTATGCTTGACTTGTGTGAATGACATTGACGCAATTCTAATCCAAACTAATGACATTTTCTAATATCTCATCTACAATTTATTTTATTAGTAAGAATCATGTCATGTACATTATTTACTCGTCATTTTATAAAGTGATGTGAAATTCTATCCTTTCACAATTTTATTTTTGAGTTGTTAAAAGCATCTTTGACCTAAACTGTTGAAAAATGCAACACACGCCAAAAAAACAGGAAATAAACTTTGATGTAATCCTGATATGCAGATTATTTCGTCTCGTAATATGCTGGAATTGAATTCAGGTCTTGAGACGGTGAACTAAAATAGACTAAAATTTAGTGTTTTCAATGAAATATCTTAAGTTTGACCTAAATATTCTATGCTAATCTAAATAACTTGAAATTGAAATTTGGATTTAGTGGATGCCCTGCACACATCAAACATATAGACTTGATAACCCATTCTTAAGTCAATGATAAATTTAATGACAAGGAGTATGTGATCAATAGAAAAAAGCATTCAGACTTATTGTTTGCAATAAGCCAAGTAGCTTTTTTCTCTCATTTTTTCCTGAAATAATATCTTTGAATCATGGACTTTTTCAAATCATGAATGTAGGAATACTAAAATAATGACATGTGGGCATATTCACGTCATTTGAGACATCACATCGGACATGATGTGTAACGTGTGCATTTCCAATCTTCCGCATCACTTCTTGGTTGCTAACCACGTGTCCACTCTTCAGGATTCGTCCGGAGCAACAAAACTAAAGCGTAGTGGTCTGTTTCTTCAAAGAGCTTGTGAGTGCAAAGCCTTCAGATCTATGTCGCAACAGATACCTCACTTAGCTGTTCGCACTTAGTTTCTTCTTCGCTCGTATGTCAATGTCATTCCCGAGGACTTTCTTGTGTTTCCGGAAACTTTGATTGCTGCCTTGACATCTACGTCATCCTCCATATTTTCGTTGATCAACACTTCAAGAAATCACATTTTCTATCCTCCTTCCATCTATCTTTGTGCCCTTTATTTAGCATCACCGTATATTTCATCTTTTACGTAGCATTTAATTTTGTGGACAATTTCCTTGACAGCAACTTCATTGATTAATTTATCAACATCCTCTTCACTTATAGACCAGCAACAGGACGGCATCATCGGTGCAGCTTATTTTAGGATCCTAGACTAGTATTTTATAAACCAAGTTGAAAAAAGTAATATCCTCTGATTATAAACTTTGTTCGAAATATGAAGGTTGATAAAAAATTGCAACAAAACTGATAATTTTATATTGCATTTTTACATGCAACAATTTACCTCGGCATTAAATTTTAACAATAATATTCATTCGTGCTGGTTGCTTGGTATAAGCGTCACATCAATTGTGAAACCGTATGAAGCGAAGCTGTTTAAACATGGCTCCTTTCGTTGACACTGATGCTTCATTTTCATCTTTTTTATGCGGGATAATCTGCTTGATAAGATCACATATTTATGATTTGCTCTCATGTGTGATTTGGCAGTATTTTACAAGATTAGAGTAATGTAACAATGACTGAAATGATAAAACGCTGACTAAATACGCGTTCATGGTGAACTTATGTCGGTAGAAGTATTTCCTTTCAATTTTATTGCAGCCAGCTACTGAAATAATGCTTTTGTTGATGGAATGATTTGTTAAAGAGTCGGTGGCTTGGTTATTTATTAGCTAGAATTCAAGCGTATGTTATGGCCTCATCGGGTGACAGACACAAAACTTCATGAATCTTTTAAAACATCGCTCTGTAGGTTATAGTTTGAACGACGAATAATATCAGAAGAACAAAACGTTAATCGGCTGCTGACGCCGTTGTGATGAGGTACTGAGATAACAACCATCGTTGCCCCACCTACGCGACCTATGGGGGAGATACTGCCAAATGTATGATAATCAATTCACACTTTCCTTCCCAGGAAATACCTTGCATAGAGGAGGAGGAAGTTCGATTTGAATATGATGTTTTCCGACTATGACAAGAAAAATTGTTTTCTTAACAAAATACTCGTAGATCAAAACAATTTCAATCGAAAGAGATAAAACGTCAAATTATGATTTTGATACTGAATGCATATTCATGAATTTATCTTACGATTCAGGATTTAGTTGATCAATTATCACAGGAACTAGATATTACCAATCGAATATCGAGTTGAGCTTTCAGATTTGAATAAAGTCAATGAAATATGATGAATATGGTGATCTCAAATGTGATAATTTCCATCAAATAATACCAACCAAATTCAGAAAATGTAAACGACAGATGTCTAGTTTTCTTATCTAATATTGTAGATGTTGCAGTTACTGAATTTATGTAAGCTAATAAAGTTTTTGATATGAGCATCATTCATTTCTTTTTAGATCTGTATTGACATGCGTATAAATTGTGGTGTTCAATAATGTAATTTTCTAATGCATCTTTTCTTTTGCAATTAATTAACAATAGCTTCTAATTTACTCATGAGGCGCAATTGAGGTTTGTTCTTTCACACGTAAGATCTTTAAATGTATGTATAGACCTGCTTGTGACGAACGCCAATGATAGCTCGATCAGAACACACTCAAGCAATTCAATTTGCTTGCGACAAGTGACCGGCGGGTAGTGCATTTTCCGGTATGAGGCCGCACAACTGAGCAGTGCGACGAATGTCAAATAGTGATAACAAAAACAGAAAGAAGACATTTTGATTATGATTAAAATTACACGAATGCTTTTATCCGAGGTCCATGGAAATCATAGCGATGTGATGCAAGCGTGTGGATTCCGCAGTTGAATGCTTTCATTCACTGTGCTCACCTATCTCTTGCAGCATATTCTGCTTTCATTTTAGGCTTGCAACATACATTTACGGAAGTCATAAGGTTGGCACTCGACATATCAATCTCAAGCCACAACTTGTTTTCCCACTTAGGCAAATGAGTGGATTACTTAGTTGAAATATTTTTCCTTGACGTATGCGAATGGTAAGGATTTCTGTTTTCAATTATTGGTAGGGGGAAAGTTTGACGAGAGAAAACTGGAAGAAATATACAGCGCATTCAGGGAACAATTATTTTCATGGCCAAGAACCTTGTTCATTCTTTGAAAGAAATTGTCTAATACAGTGCTCTCCGGATAAGAGGGATGGTTTGGAAGCGAGATTTCTTTCCCGCTTATCCGGAGTGCACTGTATAGATCAATGCTTGTACTCGCACTTAACCTCAACAAGCACTCCTAGAATCTTCACATCTATGTTTTCAGGCTGCTAAGGAGGCGAAATTGAATATCCACAATGATTCGAATCAATTGAATCTCAGTGGAGAGGCACCAACTAGTGTGTACCGTCGTATTCTACGTCAAATGCGTTATCATCACGCTTATCCATATGCCCTCAACTCCAGCTCATTCGTGTTGATTTGTAAGGAACGGAATACTCCCAGCAGTGACAGTCATGATGCTGCAATGTTGGTCATCAAATTGCGCATTCATCATGAGGCAGGTGTCAAAGTGACGGCCCGGGCGATGCGGAAGGAAGTACGTGAATCCATTCACGAACCTCCACCAATGGTTATGAAAGAGGAGGTGAGTTACTTGGTCTCAGATATTCTGAGGCAAATTTTGATGTACATATGGTATCAGTTAAATAAGAATGATAGAACAGCTTTCATGAGAAAGTCTTCAGCAGAAAAGAAAGGGAAGAAGACTTAAATAGTGCCTGTGTCTTGGATCTGGAGCTGAGCTCCTAGAAGCTGATCTGCACATTAGTTGAAGATCATTTGATCTGTAGTAGCATGAATTATGTATCTACTGTGATTCTTGATGCGAATGCTGTGTATGACTATTAGTCAATTTCTTGGATTGGTGTTTAATGGAATGCCGGTAGATCATTGATTCATTAGGGGCAGTGGAAGGTTGCATTATGAGAATCAGTCATGTACTAAAAATGACTTATTTTGGTTTCATTATTTTATCTGTATACCAACATGAAGCCTGGGGGTGGTTTGAGCAAATTTTGTCTTACTTTTGTAATTTGCTCTGACTTTTCAATTGAATATAAATTGAATGAGTCGATTGGTATTTTCAATTTATAAATTTGATTATCAGGTGGACGTCTTGTGATGGAGCTTTGCTCACACGTTCCGATACCATAGAAAAATACTGAACCAGCTCTACTACGTGTGTCGAAAGGAATCTGCTTAAATTTAGAAGATACTTTTCAGTGTTGCGACATTTATTTATAAAACAAGTCTTATAAGTCGAAGATAAAACATCGTTGTGAAAATTCAAAAGGATCTTTCATAGTTATATTTTTCGGGCAAGAAATACAACGATGCCTGCAGAGTGACATAAATTAACTCGAATTGCTCCCAATGACTTGTCTCTGAACTATTATGGACTTCTTTATGCGAGATCAGATGAGAAACACGAAAATCCGCCTTTATTGCAACCAGCTACGAATTAGATCAATACACATCAAATAAGTGGTTTTTAAGACCATAGTCACTTCAAGAAACTTTGGATCTTGAAATTGTGAGTAGGCATTGCATAATCATCACCTTTGTGTAATCATCATAATTTACACCGCGCAAGATAGAGTCCAATGACGACGTATCATTCGACTGGGACAGCCTTTGGCTTATCACTCGAGTGTCATGATAGTATCTGACTTAAGTAGTACGAGACCAATATTCTGAAGCAGGTGTGGTTGATAATATAAATCTCAAAATAGCTGAAATGATTGACTTGATTTAGCACTTAAATATGCTAGACTCATATGCGCTCTGTATGGTCAATGTCGACACATTTCTTTCAGGCAAAAGCTAACTTCCAAGAGGTTGGTGTTCCTAACGGTCATCCAACGCTCAAGGAAATGAAGGTTCATTCGTCCTTACGACATCACCAATTGTCCTCACATCATGTAACAAACACCGGAACGTGGTCAGCTGGAGCGATCGTTGGGTTTGTTCTGGGATTAATTTTCCTTTCCCTGGCAACGTATTTGGCAGTGATGCGCTACCGACGCTACAGAAATTCATTAACATCTTCGGGTCAGCATGTGGATGATGTGGACCACAATGGCGACGTGCGATTCGGACGAGTGCGCGCTGATTCGAGTGAGCGACAAAGCAGTAAGTTTTAGTCATCTTGCAAGGCGTTTACGAACACCGATTTCTCTTTTAACAAAATAGCAGTAAAGAAGCATTTAGGATAACCTATTGTAGTCTTCGTGGCACGATGACTATGTGCCAAAAGAGTCAATGGAAGTCGGTAGAAGAAAACTCTATCCAAGAGTTTGACTATTTCAGCACTATTTCAGTTCGCTGTGGGATTAATTGAATGAGTGTTAGAATTGCAGAAGATATCCTAAAAATGTCTGGAGCGAATTCTGATGGATAAGTGCGACATTTTCTCACATCGTTCCAATCGTCCTACCCCCGGGATGAGAAATTTACGTGGAAAACTACGTATTTGTGAAATGTGTGATAAAACACAAAATGTATTGGTAAATTTCGCGATCATTAGTAAACAAAATGATGATCAAATTCAGAAGTATAAATGGTAAAACACAGACGGAGCGAAATATAAATATACTCGTAGATATTTATTAACATAGTTTGTTGTCCAACAGTATGTTATGAGCATCGCTTTCATTTGAAGAGCCGATAAATCGAAATATCAACGAAAATAATGATCCAGTAAACATCAGTGCAGGTGGACTCAAGTAAGAAAGCAAACTATTTACTATACATGGAAATAAAGACAAAAACGAAAACTTTCAACACCTTCATGCGCTGATAAGTACAATTGTCACGTATTTCTATTTTTGTGATTTTAGATTATTGTAGAAATTGCATTAATGAAGAAATATTTCAGATTGAACTAAATTTAATGACATAATTTGAGTCATTTCGATTGTCCGTTTCAGTTATCATTTCTTACACCGCTACGTTGTCGTACATTGGGCTAGGTCCGAACCCGAAAATTTGGCCCACCACCAGCTCCACCGGTAATTGGAGCGGAATAATTTATGCCACAGTAGTGTGATCTTGATGAAATGTGGTATGAATTTCGATTATTGTATTTCACTTCAACTTTGCTATGTTATTTTTTTAGATATCGCTGGTTTGGAAATGGAATGGGATAATTCAGAGCTGAATATAACTGTAAATCCAATGGAGGAAGTGAGTAAACAGATACATTTTCATCATATTTTACCAAGCGACAAAGTTTGCTGCTTGAAACCATACAATCTTAATTGTTTTTCAATGTTCATCATCATGCATTTCAAGCGGAAATAGTTTCTAATTTAGCAATGAAGGAGGTTAATGCCGTTTTTCATTGAATATTCTTTTTCTAAGGTATGCCCATTGCAAAGGTCTTAAAAACAGTATTTATTAAAAAATGGAACAGCTTTATTTATACATTAGTTTCACACCTGCAGTAGGTTACTAAATTGACTGCTGATTCTCAAAAGGAAAATTCAAAGGAAAGCGATGTACTTGAAAGAAAAGGGAATTATTGAGAGAGACAGATTTAAGTGACATTATTGTCCGATTGGACTTTAAGGGCACTTCACAAGTTGAGTTTTATAAACACCATGGCTAAGCCTATCTACAGTACAACTGTCAGGAATGGTCAGGATCGGCATTTCGTAGAAGTTCAGCCTTAAGGCCTCTCTTGAAGGTGACCACTGGCGGAGCAGCTTTCAAACCTGTTGGAAGGTTTTCCCAGGTGTGAGCTGCAGCTATAGGAAAAGCTCGAGCACCAACTGTCTTCAGTCGCGAATTAGGAATGAGAAGCCTTGGGGCAATGTGACGACGTCGTTTGGACGTGATCACATCATGTCCGTCTTGGCGGCGTTAAGCAGGAGCCGATTCCTCTTCAACCAAACGTGTACCTCAGACAGTTAGTCACCTTGATGATCAGGTCATGAGCGTCCGCTGGGCAACTGAAGCCATAAATCTGGATGTCATCGGCATACATGTGGCACGAAAAGCTGTGAGATGCAACGATGTTGGGGAGATCGACCATGTATAGGAAAAATAGGATCGGACCGAACACAGAGCCTTGAGGAACACCAAGGGTAGAGTTGGACGGCGTTGAAATGGAAGAAGCAAGTAACAGTCAGGCGAGGATCTGCCAGAAAGGACTTAAGCCAGGACAGGACCTGGTCTTTCAGGCCGAATGACAGACCGAGGCGGCGAAGCAGGATGTCATGACGTACTGAGTCAAAGGCATAGGATAGATCGAGGGCAGCAATGAGACATGAATTACCTTTACTAGTGAAACATGCTAGTTGACGTCATTCTCTCTTTCCAAAGCACTAATTGGATTTTCTACAAGATCTTCTTTTTCTTCCTCGGCGTCAGTCTCGCGTTGCTGCAGGGTCGGCTCTCGTGGTTCGTTGCCTACATTTATGGCGGTTGTGCGCTTGGCTCGGATGAAGACTTGTCGCTATCAGGTCTCGGTGAATGGTGTCGCTATCATCTCTGCTTCGGCCGGCCTCTTGGTCTTCTCCCAGGGACGTTGAGATTAAATGCGTTGTTGGCTATTGTTTCTTCGATGGTACGTAGGAGATGGCCGAACCATCTCCGTCGGCATTCTCGGATTTTCTCCGTTATCGTCGCTATGCCGCAACATTTCCGTATGTCTTCGTTACGGATATGATCGCGATGCTCTACAAGAGCTTATTTTTCCGAAAAATAATTATACCTCTTCAACCGAATATGCTAATAATTTAGACCTTCCAGATTTCAATGTGACATTAAGCTTAGTACTCCTTGTATCCGATTGACTCTGTAGCGAATGAGAAGAAAAAGTCTTCGGATACCATGCTTACTAATCTTTTTTCCGACTTTTCGCTCAAAATCTTTCACTGCTGCGTTGTGCATGATTAAACTCGGTGAGCGAAGCGACGCACAATAAATTAATTAACAAGCATGGTATCCGATGACGTTTTTTTCTGATTCGCTAGGCCTCCCAGGTACTTTGGAATTTCGAACAAAAGGGTCATGCTCCCAATGACTGCTGCCAACTGAACTTCTCTGACGCAGTTGACCACCCTCGGTGCCCGAACTGACACTAGCATTCATTACTTCACGTCACCTTTACTTCCTACCATTACAGGTAGCCTACCATTCGTCGAGGTTTCTGATATCACTCGCATAGCTTCTTGGCAGGCCATACGAAACTGTTAAAAATATATCGCAATGTCGACACAGGTCACTTTCAGGTCCAAGCCTTTTGTACTCCATCTGTGGTTGACCACAATGTCTGTTTTAGCATTTCACCCATTCTATAGAGCGGAAATTCTTCAATGATTTTTACCAGTGAACCAAAGAAGTCGCAAAAAGTTAAATAGATCGACCTCATCTGACAAGGGTATAGATTTCGAGGATAAATATTGTGGATGTTTTGTTAAACCAGACATCTATTGCATTTTTAACCATAACGAGTGAAATAGGCAAGCATTCATGGTATCTTGACTGAAAGTACCAGTCCTAATGAGTCACATGATCGCAATTACTTAAATAAATCAATTTATCATAATGATAATATATTGTGCATAATATTTTCGTCAAGTGATTGTGACAATGCTACTGATGATCTTATTGACAGAGAAACCAGAGAGTTCATTCTGCACTGAAAATCAAATGTCATTCAAAATCGGGAGAACTTTCTTCAACGTTAAACGATTGCTGAACGCCCGGTCAATAGGAATATTTAGAAATAGTCGCAAACGTTGACAAACTAACTCGAACGATTTTGGACTCTCACGTACTCGACAATAGATGCTTGGTTGTGAACAGGAACTGCATCGTTTGGTCTAAGCTTCCTCATCCAAGAAATTAAGTTATGTGATGCCTAGATGACCGAATTTTGCATCTGTTATGAATAAATTGCAACATAGACTTGAAACGTGAATATGGTTTTGGTTTTCGCTTTGGGCATCTTCCATCTTTAAATCATACGTTGATGTTGTTACGTCAAACTTGAATCGCGGTGATGAAGTAATATCATGAATTACCATCTAATGGGATTTTGATATCAATCTAAGAGCACGAAGTTAATTTTGACATTGCGCGCAGATCACGCAGTAGTTCTGAGAGTTTTCTAAGAGAACGTAAAGGCTTGTTTTGATGCTTCACAATTTAGCGAAGCTGTCCGCTATATAGTTTCCGAAGCATATGTTTTTTTTGGTGGACATATTTTTAAACAGATTCGTGGAATTCCAATGGGAGGAAATTGTAGCCCATTGTTGGCGGATCTTTTTCTAATGTCCTGCGAATTTATGAGCATGAGCAACTTAGTATCAAACAAAAGATACGGTCTCGCTAAGTTTTTATCTTACAATACTATATATGTGATTAGTGTATTGTTAACTACAAGCATTTTAAATGTTTGATACCGCATATTTACCGTGGCGATTTGTCTGCGGAACGGAATGGTGCAAATTCGATAATGATATTGTGTATTTAGATGTCAAATTGAATATTCTTCAAGATGGTGTCCTATCACCCGAAAGTCTTCTACCTTCCCGCATGGGTTACATGATTTTTGCGGGGCAAGTGTTGCATTATTTACGCGTTTGCTCTCGCAATGACACCACGTGGTTATCAAAGTACTCGTGAAATTTTTACAAAACGAGGCCAAGCACGCATGATCTGAGAGTCAGCATGGAATAACTTAACAAGGATTTTAGTCTTTTGCTAAAGTTCGGATTGTTCTCCAGCAGACAACTATCAATACAATGTAATTTCATATGAGTTTTATGTAAAAGAGTATGAGTTCATATTGTAAAGTTTTTTTTCATGTATTTTATTATTGAGAAGTACGACGTGGGGCCGCCGGCTGCTGATCGGCCAAGATGTTAAAGGACCCGAAACGAGACGTAGGCAGTCGGTTATCTTACTGATGAGCCCTTGCCTTTTTGTGTATATTTATTTTATCAAGCACAAGTGTTATTTTATTGTCAAGAAAACTTTTATAGTAACCCGTCGTTTTTGCCCGAGTGAACGCAACAGTGAGTTCTTTTTTAGGACTATTGAACGCTATCTTCTGTTTAGATAATTGTTATATGTTTCTTGTCATATGTTTTCTTCGCACGAAATTAGATGTGAACTACACTATCAAGTTTCTTCGTTTGGCAATCAGAATATCTGATGCAATTGAATATAGACTGCTGATCTTCCAGTTTCTGTTCACGTTTTCATCTTATTTTGTATCTCATAGGAAACGAAGGCCATAGGTCATTTCTTCAAAGCGGCATAAAAGGGACAGTCAGGCGACCATCAATCATTGGCGGCTAATTAATGGATGGAGAACCATGGGAGACAGAGAAGATAGTGTCATTCCTTCCACAAATTTTCATACCTTCTCTTGATGTGTTAGCGTCATCCTACCTCCCTAAAGCAGAAACGGAATGATGTTTCGTAACTGTGTGGTATATTAAGGGCAATGCAATGTTTTGTTGACATCAAATTTTATGCGAGGATAAAAGCAGAAAAAGGCAGTCATAATGGGAAGAGGGGTGAGCAACAAAAACCAAACAGAAATTATGGCGGGAAGATCTCCGGCAAAGATTCCCCTGAGTCAAAATTTTAATCGCGGTTTATCACGTACTTACACATGCATCGATGTGCGTTTGATGGAAATTCAAAACAATTTATCATATCAGTGTATACTTGAGCATGCGCATTTATGCTATCAGATGTTGGTGCTTCGGTTCGCAACTTCATGGAGAAATTGAGTGCAATTCTATATTCACACAGCTCACATTTCTATTTAAAAAGACACGATTTGGTGGTTGTTAATGCTGCCACCGGTACGAGGCACATGTTCGATTTGTATTAGTATGAAGAAAGCTATTGGGGACACGTTTAATGCTTTGTTGGTGGTGCGATATTTTCTTTGAAGCTTGTGACTTTCTGTGACGTACTTCTTAATGCAAGTGTTGGTTATGTGATGAATACAATATTTTGAATGAGTTTGAATCATAGCGATTACATGATAGAGCTTGTCTAAGCAAGTTAATTCAAATGTCAACTATATAACTATGAGAAATGCCACCGTCTTGTCATGGAAACCGCAAGCCATTCAATCAGCAAGCAATCAGACGTACCAATTGGTAGCAAAAATCGTGACAACCTCTATCTTCCACCACAAACTGTCAGTTATTTTTACAAGTCCACTATCCGGGGCCCACTGATGCCACGTGTAGACACCTGCCCCACAAACTTATCGTCTGGATCAAGTTTGGAAACGCATCTGGAATCTAAGAGGTGAAGCTCGCCAACCAGTTGCAGCCGCTCTGAGACAGGATATAACTTCACTTAGGCTATTTTATAGATATTGTTTCGGTAGAAGCAGCTCTACAGTAATTTATCGCGTAGAATGTGCTTGTACATTGGTTCACTCGAAAAAAGTCTCGTTTGCACGGCACAAGTTTAGAATGAGTATCTGCATTCTCGGAACAAAACAATCCTGATACTTTAAAGAGGCTTTCGACCTGGTTTCTGGTGATGACAACTTAATGAACTTAGATTGATAACACTTCTGTTAATTGAAAGCATTCTAATTCGCTTATTTCCGCTTGTTGATTAACTCTGAGCTTCTAGAGTGCAATTCAATGAGTGTTAGGTTAACTCAATTCTGGTTCAAACTGGGAAGATAACGTCAAAATGCGCGCGGAACGCTTTGCGTACTCCTAACACGATCGTGGAGGGTATGCTTCGCTGGTCTTCGCTGGTCTTGGTGATCTTCACGCCGCGTTAGCGTTTCTAGGACTGGGTTCGATTCCCAGTTTTTCATGGTGGTACCAGGAGCAAGGAGCACAGAAATATCATTTCGACCTCGTGAAAGCCAGAGGCATTCAATTGTGGAATCGATTCTCCGAGGTCGCCTAGAGGCAGCTGCTATAACTATCACAATGTGCTAGAATTTAAAAAGCACCCGCTAATTTTGGAAGCAACATATTGTTTGAATTCATCTATCATTCTCTCAAAAAATCTAATTCATTATACTAGTAGAGCATTAACACAGTAGAGCACGAAGCGTTAATTGACCGAATTCTATTGTCAGAAGATAGCAGTCGCTATGACTTGCAGTGTTAACACTCGCTCCACTGGGGTGGTTTGACAAACGCGCCCTGCTGGGGGGGGGCGCCCCCAGTTTATTTCCTAAACTAAAGGTAAGCTCTCATCATCACGAGTCAGAATATTATCATTGTACTGATATTCAAGGTCATTGTGGAGGTCAAATGTAAAGTCAAAGGTCAAAAAGATGATTTTTTACTATGGCTTTTCACGTCTTTAAATTTTGAATTCAAGACGTCGAAGTCTAAATAGAATCTACAAGGGAATTATCATTTTCTGTTCAATTGACACCAGAACATTTTATTTTGTAGATTCGAATAGTTTCGATATTAATAAGGACACCTGAAGACATTCAACGTGAAAATAGTGCAAAATTCAACAAATCTGTCGTACGAAAGAATTAAGCCGATGTTATTCAGAAGTGGTGAAGAAGCGTAGAATACGCAGAAAATAAGCTATCTAAAATTTGGAGTTTGTATCTTCCTTCGGGAGATAGATGAAAGCTTCAGTAGGGGTGCCTCCCCCCCGCCCAGTCGATCGAAGGTTAAAATATGCAAAATTATGAATTATTTTCTGTATATTTCTTTCATGTGCTTGCACTTAATTCTTCTAGGACTTGAGTAGCTAACATAGGTTTCATGCTAGATTGAAGATATCAGATATCGAACTTTGATACAGAACCAAATTCGGCGCTTAAATGTCAGTTATACACCCAGTCCCGGTGCACAAAGTTGATTTGAGGAAAATGCGTATTCGAAATCCTGACATTAACCACCAACGTATGAAGGAAAATGGATTTTGTGATCAAAAGTAGACTACGATGTGGAATTGAAACGAATTTCTCATTCCTATTCCCCAAAAGACTCGGTGGCCGGCCGGACGAAATGTCTCAGTGATGAGTCATGCTGAGTGAGGAGAGGACTTCGATCGCCCTTCTCATCACGTCCGCCGTCTCTCCTATTGAATCAAGACATCCCTTCGTCGGAGATTTCTTGAAGATGGTTCCAGTGCACCGACGAATTGTAGT